>LR139701.1:0-26305 GCA_900659605.1 Tisbe holothuriae | reverse complement strand
ACCAATTAATGCAACTAATTGGTGATTTCTTGAAAAAGCAATGAATTGCCAATTTTTAGGCAATAAATATTGGTTTCCCTCTATATGGTTTGGACCCACCCTTAGAGAGGAAACGCTCAACCAAGCCAGGCAAGAGAATGTGAAGCCAAAATTTTATTTAATAAAAAAGTAAAGAGGTCTTGTAGACATCAATCTAAGTTGCGTGATTTCTTTGTGGTAATTCCGCCAGAGAAGTGGACGCGCATGCGCAGAGGAGAAGCTTCTGCGCTCATGCGCAGAGAGAAGAAAGAATGTTGTTCATACGACCCTCTTACTTTTTTGGTGGCTTCACCTTTTTACCTTTGCCGCCCCTCTAAGAGTAAGTAGTAGTAAAACGTAAGTAGTAGTAAAACTCATTGTGAAGATTCAATGACGTAAGAAAGGACGCGTAAGCGATAAAACAATATCACTGTGATAGACACTTGTGCAAAGCATCGATCAAGAAAGTAGCATCTGTGAAATACTCTCAAATCACAAGTGGGATACCCTCAAGAGTCTTGGCCGAATATCTCTCGTCATGTGATTCGCCTCCATTGAGCTCAAAGCTATTCCGGCATCATGACCGTCGGTCCTACGCTCGCCTCGCCTCGTGCGTCCTCGGCTGGGCACGATGACGGGCCGCCCACCGGCCAGGACAAGATCAGGATGGTGGCCAACATCTTCATCTCGTTCATCGGGGCTGGTGTGCTGGGGCTGCCTTTCGCATTTAAGGTGGATATTAACGTTTATGATGCATTGACTAGTGCAAGAGACGATTATTTACATTTCAGATTGCCGGGCTTATGGAGGGTGCCATAATTATGACCCTTGTCTGCTACCTCAGCGTGAAGGCCATGCTCTTACTCATCGATTGCAAGTATCGCCTCCTGCAGGACGAGGATGGCAAACCCAAGGCCGCGACCGTCAGCAACGGGAAGGAGTACGTGGCGTTGAGCCAGAACACGGTCGACTCGGACAGCGACAGTGACACGGTGGCGGCGCTCCTTGCCAACGACGATGACGTGGTGGTCGTGCTGGATGAGAGGAAGCGCGCCAAGGCCAATGCTGGCAGCAAGACCAACAAGACCATCACATACAGCGACCTGGGCTTTGCAGCGTTCGGCACGACCGGGCGCGTGGTCATTGACACAGCCCTGCTCGTGTCCCAGGTCGGCTTCTGCTGCGCCTACCTCATATTCATCTCGGAGAACCTGGCCTCCTTCATTCACGGTCTGGCCCAGCACCAGTGGCTGATTCTCATCCTGCCGCCGCTCTTCTTCCTAACGCTCATCCCGGACCTGAGCAACTTGGCCATATTCAGCCTCATCGCGCAGGTGTCCAACCTGTTTGCGTTTGCAGTCGTCTTCTGGTTCGACTTTGACCATCTGCATCTGGCTAGTCCAGAGCACAGGAAGGAGTTCTCTATTGTGGGATTCCCATTCTTCTTCTCGATCGCCATTTACTGCTTTGAGGGCGCCGGAATGATTCTCAGCCTGGAGGCCTCTGTAGTGGAGACTTTGAGACCAAAGTGAGTCCTTTAAATTCATGCCCGCTTGTGAACAATTTCAAACAATATTCCTCTCTTTCAGGTTTCGGAAATACTTTGTCCTGACAATCATATCTGTGACGTTCCTTTACATCACCTTTGGCGTTTCCGGCTACCTCTCCTACGGCATCGAGACCAGAGACATCATCACGTTGAACCTGCCGCACGACGCCGACGGGCTGGACTTTGCCGCCGTCGTTAAGGGATGCCTCTGCTTCTCCCTGTTCTTCACCTATCCAATCATGTTATTCCCAGGTATGTAGCAACGCATTTGCCTCTGGAAAATCAATAATGTCATGCCCTCGTTTTAGTGACCTCCCTGCTCGAAGACCGCCTCTTCCACTCTGGAAGGATCTCTGCCAGTGGTCCGATGTCTCAATACTACTCCCACGGGTTGCGCCTCGGCCTTGTCGCGCTCACCGGGATCATCGTCGTCATCGTGCCCCAGTTCTCGGACCTGATGGCACTCGTGGGCGCAACCTGCTGCACATTGCTGGCGTTTGTAATGCCAGGGGCGTGTCACTTGATCATATTCAAGTAAGTGCTTTGTATGCTACTACATTCTTACTTATGGTGTTAACTCAATCGTGTTTTCAGGGATAAAGGTCTCAGCCGCCAGGAGATTCTCCTTGACTACGCGCTCGTGTTCACAGGCGTGGTGGGGGCCATCATTGGCACCATGGACGCCATGGTCAACATCAGTACGTGACCCCGCCTGATTGGAAACCAGGGGTTGAAAGACCTAAAAGTGATAGTGGACAGTTCAGTGCATTTATAAAGTGAGAAGAAACCCCAATGAACTCATTTGCATAGCTGAGTGGAGAAAAATTGTGCTTATTTATATAAATAGTGAAGCTAATGGGAGTGGGCAAATATGATGCATTTAAATATTTTATTAGTGGAGGAGGCAATTATGTGATATATATTTTATAAAAGCAATTTTATCCCAACAACGAAGGCCTCATTAAATATTAGTAAAGATTAGATGGATGACAAGAAGCGCATTCAAAAGAGGCAAGAGAATTCAATATATTTTACCCCCAATCAAATGTCATTTGCCGAAACAAATTCTGGACCTAAAAATGAAATTTATAGCACGTTATGTGATGATTATGATGCCTTAGCTCAAGCAGAAGATAATGATTATAAAATGATAATAAATGACCTTGTTGAATCAAAGGTTGCGAAAATAGACGTACAATTAATAAGAACCGAGGACAGCGGAAGACAAAAGTAACGCTTTTAGCCATTCATAATTGATATCCTGCATTGAACGAAAACAAAAGCTAATGATGTCATAATTAACGTCCTTTTCAGTCTTAGAACTCCTTTGTCAACTCCATGATGCAGTGTTTATTGTATTGCTGGTTTAACACCAAAAATAGCAATGTGATTATGTCAATTACTTTCCCCTAGTTCTGATACGAGGAAATCCTCTTCTCTCTGTACAGGTGCATTGGACAAGAGAGGCATCCCAACCATGATTTGATGATCACTCTCTCTCCCCTTCCCATTCTTCTTCAGTTCATTTTCACGCTAGGAAATCATTGAAAGGGAAAACGAACCACGCGAAAAGGAAGAAGGGGACGACGTTGGTGACGCGCGCACAGATATTAGTGTTGATGGTGGTGCACGAATTAAAACGAGCTTTTTGTACAGATAAAAAGTGAAATGCTCAGTCATGTCGAGAGTTTGCGAGTGAATGCGTTGCGCGGGCAAATGTGACAGAGAAATCGTCGCGAAAGTTTTCCTTAAGTATTGTTCATAGGGTGATATAAAAGATGAGGCTGTTTGCCGGGTCTGTTCTCGTGCTGGTAATTATAAATTTTGAAGCAATTATGTGAAAGTCGTTGAGGGTCAAGCTCATATTTTCCATTGTTTCTTGTGCAGGTAATTTCCGCTTTCGAAGTTTGCGTAGGATGTATGAAAACTGCAGATTTATCAGAATACGTGGGTAAGTTGACTCTTGAACCTACAAAGATTGAACAACACACATAAGGTTTGACGATAGGTTCAGTTCAAGAAAGTTTCCAATCCCGATTTCTTTGGAGTGGAGAGGAAAGCGGAGAGGTCGAGACTTTGGGAGAGGCCCGAGGGAGAAATCGTCTCCAGGGGAGACAAAGAGGTTTCGGAGGAGGGCGGGGCTATGTTGACCTGGGCGTGTCGGAGGACTCTTCCGAAGAGTTGAAGGATAACACAGGGGATGTCGACGTAAAGAGGAAGAAGTTTTTCAAAAACAGGTGATGTAACGACTGGATGATGACAAATTTGTCTATTTTTCCAACTCCACTAATAAGCCAAAAATAATATCATCGTTCATGTTCCAGGCAATTTCGCAAGCAGAATCGGCACAAATTGGGATCGACGAGGGACCAAAAGCAGCTCGGGCGGAAGAGGAATCAGCATAAGAAGCGTCCGCATCCCGCGGGGAGGAGGCGGAAAGTCCAGCAGCAAAGACAACGGCACATGCTGGAGCAACAGCGGAAACTAAGGCAGCAGCAGTTGGAGGAATCGCATCAACGGGAACAACCGCAGCAACAAGAAGAAGAAGACGTTTTAGAACAGCCAACGGAATCACCGCAAAAGGAGCTCGAAATTCAGCCACAAACCAATCAAAGACTGGCAGATATTCAACCACAATATGCACGTCAACAGCAACAGCGTTTGATCCTACAACAACAGCGACTGCGGCATCGCCAACGGCAGAAGCAGCAGCCGCAGAGGCACATCCAGCACACGCACGTGTCCAAGCCGCAGATCATCGAGTCGACCACGCGCGTCGCCATCCCTTTGACTGCGGCAACGTCGCCCAGCCCGGTGTATGAGCGCGCGCGCCCGACGGCGTACACCAGTTTCGTGCCCGCTCCCGTGTACAGGACGTCAACCATAGCGCCCACCTTTTCCTCGGGCAGCCCCAGGGTGTACGAGTCCGAGGTTGTGGTTGTGGACAGCGGCCACGCCAACGGCAACGGGGGTAACGGGTGGAAGGTGGTGCCCAGCTACATGACTGAGTTCGCGAGTAATGAGGTTGTTGAAGAGAGCGACGAGACTGAGAGGCAGAAGCTGTTGGTGTACAGAGAGGATGTGGGAGAGAGTGATGCGGGTCAGGATGAGGACGACGGGGTTATGTTTACTTTTGAAGATAGGTCGCCAAGGAATGTGCGGTACTCATAACGGTACCGATAATAATTGGTAGACATGGTGCATATTATGATATAAATGAAAACTGTTCATGAGTAATGGCAATAAACGTGGGAGTGGGACAGAAACAGGTATTTTCTACGAGACTGTTATCTTTCTGCAAACAAAGAATACTGAAGTGATGAGTAATTCGGTAAATCTCCGTTGCAGCGCGGTCCGTCTTTTAAAGAGAGGCGACCATTTTTGCGCTGTGGTTGACGTCAAAAGAAGAGATGAAAATGGGAAAGAAAGAGAAGAGGAAATGATCTTTTAAAATTGCGGTAATAAAAGTTACGTTATTTTAATGTTATTAATAACTGTAATATCACGTTAATATATTATACATTATGCTGCGAAAGTAATCTTCTTTGTGAATTATCCGTGCGGACGAGGTTGCTTTTTCCCTCTCTTTTTCTCTCTTTCTCTCTTTCATAACAGCTGCTTGACTTGCCACTCGGCACTCGTAGCTCAGCTCAATTCAGCTTTCTTTTCAACCACTGAGCAGCAAAAAAGGCCTTTTTGCGTCTTTGCCAGTTGCCACTCTCCAGGCTCAGCCTCATCGATTCCTTTGTGTGCCAACCGACAACAATACCCAGCCCAGGCAAGCCCAAAACTGCGTCAGGTCCAACGCCAACAAAGCCGAGTGCCCGCCACCTTCTGTCCTTACGCTACGAGCGGATGACGATGCTCGTTCTCCCCCTGCCACACCCACTCCTCGTCCCTCTGTGCCTCCGCCATGGGAAACTCTCAGACGTCCTCGTCAGGGGCATCGTCGCCTGTTAGCGTGTCCGGCGCGCCCGACCTCTCTTGGCTCGAGTCGGTGGCGTCAGAGGCGGCGCTGTCAACCACAACGTCCATCAGGCAATCCACGTCGGCGTCGGCAGGGCTGGGAACGTCCCTCCAAGGGGAGCTGCTCAGGCAGTCGAGAAGTCTGCAGCAGGTGGCGTCGCTCAACTACCAACAGTTTCTGGACCAGATTAAGGAGCTGAATGGCATCTCCAGCCACTTTTTGGACGCCAATGGCAAGCAGCTCGTGTTCGCTGTGAAGAGCGGCTCCGACTCGACCCCGTTGCTTTGGAAAGCCACAGTTCGGATCGCCTGTGTTAAAGTGGACGCCAACACCAAGAAGGTGGAGTCGTACCGAGCGCTCACTCTCAAGGAGTTCATCCAGGTGTACAACAAGTTAAGGAACCAGTCACAGGCTCTGAGTGTAAAGGTAACGATCATGTCACCGCTTTGTTGCAAATACCAACTTCAAACTCATTTCAGGACCAAGAAGGGCCCACAGAAAAGCTCGAAGCCCAGGCTGAAGCCCGTGCGCTACCTCCACTGCCTTCCGACACACTAGTGTGTGACCCCTCTGACCCACGGCCGTCCACCTCCACGGGCTTGCAGGAGGAGTGCTGCATTTGCCTCGAACGGAAGAACGACCTCACACTACCCTGCACGCATTCCTACTGCATGCCTTGCATCGAGCAGTGGAACGTGGACCACAAGACGTGTCCCGTGTGCAGAGAGACCCTCGCGAGCACCAAAGACGGCTGGGTCATATCCGACGGACCGGACTCGTTGGAGATTGCAACAGAGATTCAAAAATCTCTCATGAGTCTGACCCAGTGAAGAAGCCTCAAAGACAAGAATTTGAACATTGTGACATGTGATAGCAATATCTAAGGAGAATCAAAGCTTTACAACCCAATCTAGTCCACTTGCCAGTCATTCAACTAATCTTGCTTGCCACACTAACCACACAACAAAGCTAACCCATCGTGATGACGGCATCGTCACCGTCGCCCACCTCGTCTGCATCGCTGTTTGAGTACGACTGCGAGGCTGTGCGTGTACGCGCAAAGCGGATATCGCGGGGCGGGGAGGAGGAACACAGGAAGTTCTCCGTGGATCCGAACCTCACTTCTTACGACATATTAAAGAGCATTCTGAGCAGGGCATTTGATCTGACACAAGGTAAGCTTGGAAGTTGGAATGGTTTTCTTTAAAAAACCAAGTTAACGTCAAGGCTACTTTTTGACCAAGCCAAGTTTTCAATCTCCTTTTCTACTTTTTGCTCTCTTTTCATAAAGAGTAGTGTTTAGAGCTTGTTTCCTTTCTTAGACGACTTTGTCATCTACTTCCTGTCCGGGCCCAACTCCGGCTGCGGCAGCAACGACTGGCTCCCGCTCCTGTCGGACTGGGACCTGGACGTGGCCATCCTGAGCGCGGCAGACCCTCACCTCTCGCTATGGATTGCAGAGCGAAGGCTCAAGAAGCGCCTCACGCCGCCCGCGCCGCTCCTGGGAGAGACGGCCGTCGGCATTGCGACCCCGACTGTGCCCAGCAATGCCCCATCCGTTTCCTCCGCACATGCTAAAGGGGTGAGGGAGATAAACCATTAAACGACATGGCTAATGTTTACTCTCGGAAAAAAACAAATGTTTCTTCCTTGCTTTCTCTTTTTCTCATTATGCGACTTTGACCGCCAAAGTTAATGATCTCTCTCCTTCTAACGCCAGGGTTTTAACGGGTACAAGTTCAGTGACCAAAGCCAAGAGAAAGAAAGCCCTTTTTATACATTTACAATAGAGAGAGAGACACTCTTTTGAAGTGCACGCAATGATAATAACCTTGACCTCTCCAACAGCAAAAGGTGAGCGGCACCATCCCAGAAACCCAGACCGTCGTCATGTCGTCCGCGTCATCCGGCGGCTCTAGTGGCAAGTCACTGCTGTCCTCGCACGGAGGCGGCGGTGGCGCCGTCTTCTCCTCTCTGAAGCAGCACGTGGAAAAGAGCCTTCCGTCGCTCACCAACAGGCTGCAGAGAGCGTTGACCGCAGCGGAGGAGTCCATCGTGCCAAAGGGGCAGCAGGTGCTCAGCATGATTGACTCGTATGCGGACACCGACCCCGCACCAATGTCGGAAAAGGAGTTCCGGACGTACCTCAACAAGGTGGGAGAGGTGGTGAAGGCCAAGGAGATGCGTCTCACCGTGTATCAGTGCGGCGCAGAGCCTCAGATCAGAAAGGTGCTCTGGAAGCACCTGCTGGGCGTGTACCCGAACGGCCTGACTGGTAAGGAGCGGGTGGACTACATCAAGCAGAAGGTTTGCGAGTATGAGAAGCTGAAGCAAATGTGGACCGGACTGGTGCTGCAGGGCCGAGTCACGGACGATCTTAAATACATCATGAACATGGTTAAGAAGGTAATTTTGTGTTGAATGTTAAATATCAATATGTTGACGTGTTCTTCTGTTAGGACGTTCTCCGGACGGACCGTCACCACGTTTTCTTCTCCGGCGAAGGCAACCCAAACGTGACCGTCCTCTACAACATCCTCACGACGTACGCCCTCAACCACCCATCAGTTGGCTACTGCCAGGTGAGTTATACAGCCTTTGCTCATTTTCAAGTCTTACTCGTATTAATTATTGTGTCTTCTTTATAGGGCATGTCCGACCTGCTCTCCCCTCTGCTCGTCGTCATGGCGGACGAGGGCCACGCCTACATCTCTTTCTGCGCGCTCATGTCCAGGATGAAGCCGAACTTCCACACGGACGGCAAGACCATGACGAAGAAATTCGAACACCTGTCACAGGGATTGCTTTTCTACGATCCAGGTACGATATCTTGTAACTTTATTGTCGATTTGTTATTTTAAAACTGTCCGTATTTCAGAGTTTTATGCCTACCTTAAACTCCGCCACGCCGATGACCTTCTCTACTGCTACCGCTGGCTCCTCCTGGAGATGAAGCGTGAATTCTGCTTCGATGACGCGTGCGCCGCTCTCGAGGTCCTGTGGGCGTCATTGCCGCCGCCGACTCCCTTGGCGTCCGGGGTGGAGTCCGTGCCTGGGACAGAGGCCGGGGTGCGGCTGTTTGAGCACAAGTTCCGGCCAAAGGAGACGCCGAAAGTGGCTTACCCGGTGCCATTTCCAAAGAGGGAAAATGTATTTACTAACGTCGTGTCAAGGTAATATATTTTATATAACCAACATTTTATTGTGATCAGATTAATCACTGCACTTCTCTATTTCAGCCGAAAACGTCTGAGCAGCCTTGACGAAAGTGCCCCAAAGGGCCCGGCCATGTCCGCCTCCACTTCCCTCGTCCTCCAGAGCAGAGCCCGGATTCAGTCTGCTGGATCTGCCGAGGATAAGGGGACCTCCTCCAGGGAGAAGAAGAAACTCAACCAGAAGCTGAAGAAGAGCAAGAGCCTTCTGAGCAGAAACGGGTCGACAGACTCCAACAACAGCATGACTGCAGTGCCTGGGGCAAAGGACGCCGCTGCGACGGCCGATGACAAGGAGGTGCGCAAAGTGAAGGACCTCAAGGACTTTTACAAGATGGCCCCCGGATCAAAGGAGAAGATTATGCCTGGAACGCCTAAGCGGGGAGATTCCAAGACTGACAGCCCCGCACACAGGGCGAAGGAAGCAAAGGATGAGGACGAAGAAGAGGAAGATGAGGCCGGCACCGACTCTGAGGAGTACGCAGTCGGCGGTCAGCTGAGTCTACCCGTGAGCCGCCTTCCTCCGCCAATTCAGTTCGGCGACGGCAACCCGTTCCTCATGTTCATGTGCCTTGCGTGCATCCTCCAGCACCGCGACTACATCATGGAGCAGCAGCTGGACTACCAGGAGATCGCCATGTTCTTTGACCGCATGGTGCGGCGCCACGATGTGCGCAAGACGCTGCGCGTGGCCAGGAAGATGTTCGCCGAGTACCTGAACGACGACTGGAAGAGGGATTTGCAGCAGCAGCAACAGCAGGGTGGAGCGGCGGCGGCAGTGGCAATGGAGGCGGCATCCAATCAGTGTTGAAAATACCAAAGAGAACTTGTCATGAAAACCTTTTGCAATATTAAATTCTTTTTACATGTGGATTTGTGTACCAGTGACATTGTAGAGTACAGTAAGGTGGTTTGTAAAGTGGCATGAATTGAATAATTTGGGAATTATAAGCTATTTTTAATTTGGTATATTGTATACAATTATACATTAACAAATTTATTGGAATAAATGAAGATTAAAGTATAGAAAAAACTTGCATAATTTTACGTATAGATTTGCTCCTTTTTTCATTTATAGCAATTAATGTATTTAGCTAAATTATACGGTTATACAAGCTATTGCAAAATAATTTTAAGCCAGTTAATTTACCCGTAGTGACGCATCCAATCCAGTCATTGTGATTAGGAATGATTTATTGCTTTAGATGCCCAAGCAAGGGTGCTTCAAGTTTGAAAATGTAATGGATAATGGCACTTTTTAATAGTGTGTTTGTGCACAATATCCTCATTTTACTGATGGCGGTACAAGACATAAAATCTCACTAATATGTAGTATGTTTATATGGCAGTATTATTAGTATTGGTGTTCCCTGTTTTCTCTGTGCTTTTATATGGAATGTCGTCCCTAAGCGGAGTTCCTTGGTCGTCGTCTTTTTTTCTCTACTTTCTCTCGCTCAGTCCTCCGCCCTCGCCTGCCAAACAGCCCGAGTTCAGCAAGCCGAGCAAGCATTGCAAGGATCTTGCAAGCAGCTCTGGCTGAGATTCAGAATTCAGATTGCAAAAAAAGTTAAAAGGCCAAAAAAGGTGAAAGTCGAACCCGACGAATCCCCGATTAATCTAATTTTGACACCACTCGATAGTCGCTTTTCCTGCGAGAGAGATCATAACTCGCCATGGACCCGAATCTCGGCGTCGGAGTGGCTCTGCCAGGCGGGGCAGCAGCGGGCCAGCCTGCGCCAGTCCAGCCAGGGATCGCACCAGTCAACGTGCCGCCCGCAGCAGTAGCAGCAGCGCCGCAGGTCAACAACCCGCCACCGGCTGCCCCGCCCGCAGCTGCGGCAGCCCCTGACCCGCCCGTCTTCCAGGCCGCTCCTCAGCCCGCACCGCAGCCTGCCAATGTGGTTGCCAATGTGGCGGCGCCTTCGTACCGCAACAACGCCGCCATTCCTGCGGCTGCCGCGGGATCGGGCTCGATGGCAGAGCAGAGTGCCGTCGGACGCGTTCCCACCCCGCCCCCGTCGGACGCCGCCCCGCCAGTGGCAGAGAACTGGTGCTACACACAAGTGAAGGTGGTCAAGTTCAGCTACATGTGGACCATCTCCAACTTCAGCTTCTGCAGGGAGGAGATGGGCGAGGTCCTCAAGTCGTCCACCTTCTCAGCCGGGCAGAGTGACAAGCTCAAGTGGTGCCTGAGGGTGAACCCCAAGGGCCTGGACGATGAAAGCAAGGACTATCTCTCACTTTACCTTCTGCTCGTCTCGTGCAACAAGAGTGAGGTGAGAGCAAAGTTCAAATTCTCCATTCTCAATGCCAAGCGAGAGGAGACCAAGGCCATGGAGTCCCAGAGGGCGTACCGCTTTGTGCAGGGCAAGGACTGGGGATTCAAGAAGTTCATCCGCAGGGACTTCCTCCTGGACGACAGCAACGGGCTCCTGCCTGATGATAAGCTCACCCTGTTCTGCGAGGTGAGCGTGGTCGCCGATAGCGTCAACATCTCTGGCCAGGCCAATGCTGTCCAGTTCAAGGTGCCCGACTGCAGGCTGTCTGATGACTTTGGCGCCCTCTTTGACTCAAGCCAGTTTGCTGACTTTACCCTCACCTGCAACGGTCGCCAGTTCCAGTGTCACAAGGCGATCCTCACCTCCCGGTCGCACGTATTTGAGGCCATGTTCCAGCATGACATGGAGGAGAGCAAGAAGAACTGCGTGGAGGTCACGGATGTCGATCCGGATGTCATGGGGGACATGCTCCGATTCATCTACACGGGGAAGGCGCCCAACTTGGAGACCATGGCAGCAGATCTGCTTGCTGCTGCGGACAAGTACGCCCTGGACCGGCTGAAGGTGATTTGCGAGGAGGCGCTTTGCAACAGCCTGACCGTGGAGAACGTTTCCGAGGTGCTCATTCTCGCCGACCTTCACTCCGCCGACCAGCTAAAGGCCCAGGCCATTGACTTCATCAACACGCACCATGTGACCGACGTCATGGAGACGGCCGGCTGGAAGCAGATGGTGTCTTCCAACCCGCACCTGATCGCAGAGGCGTTCAAGGCGCTGGCGTCGCAGCAGATGCCGCCAATGGGACCGCCGAGGAAGAAGTTCAAATGAGGAGTTGAAGCTACGGCTAGTAACAGTCGAATATACGGGCGCTAATGGAGCTTCCAGTGATAGGATTTATTATAATTTAAGTTTGAGGTTAACTCTTTAATGTTATGTTTAAAACGCGTCCGGAGTGAATTGGCCAATGAGTAATGGAATGATTCGATGTATGTTCACCAAATGGATTAGCAGAATCTCTGTAATGTCTGATAATAGGCCAAACATGTCTAAGTTCTGAAATATATAAATGATGATTGACTTTTATGTAAAATCGTAACGTGTGTAGTTTATGAGCTTCGGCCTTAGATAATCTAAGGATTCGACTGTTCATGGATTAATTTTAGAACAATTTTCCTGGATTGAATTGAGACTGCAAACTTTGATTTCTAATGCACATGTTTTAAAAGTGTTCCCTATCTCGTTGCACGGCTAAAAAATGGACAATTTCTTAAGTAGAAGTACTTTCACCTTCTTATATATATATATACGTTGTTGTTCCCACTCAAGTATCATATTGTGATTGAAGACCGTCCTTCTCTCTCTCTAAAGTAATTGATGCAGGCAAAATAGGCCCCAGGGTACGGGCAAGCCGAAGCTGGAGGAAAATGGATCGGCCCTGTGGCGAATAAATACGTCTTTATTTATGCTCCTCCGCCTTGATTATCCTCGCTCGCCGTCGTCTGATGGTCAGCATTGGAGTCTGCCTCCCAGGGGAGCGGACGAGTCATACGCGGGATGATATCGGAGGTTTCCTCATTTCTTATTTACAGCTCGTATGCAGGGAAGAAAGTACGAACGAGTGATTTATTGACTGCCTGCGTGACACATTGAAGGAGATATTAATTATGTCGGAAAAGATATTTTAGAAAACGATGATTTTCCGTGTTTTAGGTCAATAGGTTGCATGTTAAAAGGTATAATAATGCATTTGAATGTCTACAATTTTGACGGAGGCTTTATTTGTAAGTCTTTTATTAGGAAATACAGTGCTTGTCAAGAAAACCTAGCTTTAAAGAAACCTTTCTCTGTCTAAATTCCACTTACGACTTGCATTCAATTCAAGGAAATATCTCTTATTTCTAGCTCTACTAGACGCACTATTGATTGGTGTATGTACATGTTCCATTTGACCCCAGGGAAAATCCCTTTCACGTGATGCTTGCCTTGCATTTTTGCCATTCTCTGAATAGAGCTTAATCTGGTGTCGTGCAACCAATACCTACTTAACTGTGGATTACGTAAAATAGCGTCTGTTACACAACATGCTCATATCTTCTCGGAGAAGTATTCCTTGTGACTGATCTTCTGCATGGCGTCCTTGACGCTCTTCTTCTTGGTGTGGTGGCGACCCTTGGTCTTGGCGGTGGCGTCCGTCGCCTCGTTCTTCATCCGGGCCATCTTGAGCTTCTCCTTCGTCTCGGGGTCGTCGATGTGGTTGATGTCGGAGGGGAAGACGGCGCCGCACTGCGAAACAAACTTCTTTAGTAAAACTATTTATATTGGCTTGAGGATATTAAAAATGAATGCGACAAAGAAGGGAGTCTTTAGGCGCTCCAAGTTATGCAGTTGTTTCTTTTGTCCAACATTGTTTACTCTACTACTTATGCAGTATAAAAATAAGACCATAGCATCATACGCTCTGGATGCCCATTGGACTGAAAGTCTTTTCTTGTATCTCTTCCTTTCATCTCGGACTTCCCCGTTAAATGAGCGTGCAAGTACTCTACTGCTCCCTTTGGAGGGTAAAGACAAAAAAAGGGTTTTCTCAGGATGCGGCTAATTGTCTTCAAGGATCAAATAATAGGATTCTCAAGAAGACGGAAGAAAATTAATCTTGCTTTGTCGTCATCGCTGCTGCATTTATAATTACAGCTAACAAGCTCTGAGAAAGAGAATGAGACAAAGAAAATTATTATGTGAAATAAACAGGCAGCTGCGACGACCTCTTCGTCGCCCATATCCCTGGAAATAAACAAGGTACGCCATTTACGCACCTTCCACGCGACGATTGCCACGGTTCCGTAGAGCATGTAAAAGAGAAAGCGGTTCTCGTAGTCCAGGTTGAAGGTGAAGTTCTCGCCCACGATCACGTGCCAGGAGGCGCCGAAGAACTTGTCCAGGCCGGTCTTGATCCGCTGGGCTAAGATCACAAAGCAAGGAATATGGATAAAGTTCTATAAATAAGTCAATTAGAGCAAGCAAAATAGGCATTAACATTGTTGAGAAACTACTCGTGCTTCTCTTTTTCTCGGGCGTCTGGTTTGGTCTTTATTTTCTGTTAAATTAAGGCTGCTGACTGACCCTAATTTTCTATTCAGGACGGTTGCCTTTTGTGTTGTAAAATGGATAATGATGCAGGCTCATTAAGGCTAAAGCCAATAAACCTTGCAATGTATCAAAAGGAGAGCTAGAGGAAGAAGTCTTTGCATACAAGCGAAGGAGGATGCTGACGATCATTAGAGATGCCAGAGCCAGGGACGCGTCTACCGTAACACTGATCTCTTGACTGGACTACACAGTTTACTTGGAAACTTGGAACTGAGTACCATTCAAGCCAAATCAAGTGGGGGAAAAAAGACTCCCCAAACGACATCCCAAACGACTACGAGAATTTTTTACTTTGGTAACATACTTCTTCCTTAGGTTTCAGTTACCTTGTGTAAAAACTATTTTTTGGAATTTTATAACATAATTTTTTTGCCAGTTATTCCATCTACCATCGTTTTTTAACCCGCTCCCAAATTAGTTACCGTAGTTTTCCAGTGTACGTGTAAGTAACTGTGGTGTAGAATGTAGTTCCTTAGAAGTTAAAAGCATCCTTATTAGCCCTTTCCTCCAAGTTAATTACATTATAAAACCGCCTACTCAGAATCAGAGAGACAAAAAGTTCATCCTTGCAAATTGCTATTGATTAATCTCTTTTTCCATTTCCTTTCTTTTACCGAGATATCAACTGAAGGTTCATTCATCCAAGCTGCATAAAAACCGTGGAAACTGTCTGGTTTATATTCAGAATGTACATGGATAATAGATGCGTGTGCCTTTTAAATGTTTCTGTTTTGGAGCCTGTGGTACGTGTGTTTGGGGTCTGATTGGGAAGAAGACTCTTGAGGAGGCTGTAATGAGAGGCCCTCAAGAGCGTCTGCTGCTGCTGTACAACGAGTGGTATGATGTACACACACACGTAGGAGATTGAATATGAAGGCTGCTGCCGGGGATTTAATTAGACCTTTGAAAGGAAATAGATGAAGTTACGCGCGAGACTGATGTAATGGATATGATGATGATGGCAGTATTGACGAGTATGAAATGAGCCGGCTTTCACCACTTACTACGCATAATTTATGTATTAACTCGTACTTAGTTTGGTAATAATACTCGAAAATGCTATTTCAAAATAGATCCACCTATCGTCCACTTCTTCATATTCTAGTCCAATACTGTAATACTCATCAACAATTATCATATTTCCAAATAGAATCGTTCCATAATGCTGTTGTTTCCCTTAGATTGTCCTCAACTCCCTCTTCTCTCCATATTAGCATTCACTAAAGAGTCTCTAGATAAAAGAGGCGACAATTGTCCGAGGATTGTTTTCTTTCCTCTTCTCTCGCTAAAAAGAAGAGGACTGAGTACTTAAAAAAGAATTAGAGATTTCCTAGAGGTATATTGTCAGGATTACTCAATAAATGTACAATTTGTTTTTATTTCATGTTTAATTACTAGGTACACATACATAAAAGTTAAATTTAAAAGTATGATGCTTGTTATGAGGGGAAAAACATTATTAGCTGACTTTTAAATGGCAGGGGGCGGGTTTGAACCTTCGATCTTCAGATCCAAAGTGTATAAAAATGAAATAAAAAAGATACTACTTGCCTTGTGAGAGGATTGAACCTATGACTATCCGATCCAATTCCTTCATCTTTACCCACAGTACCAGTGAGTCTTATATATAAAGTATGTTTTAGAACATTAAGATACACCAGACTTTCATTGGTACCGACCCGACGTCCCACGACCACACCTCTTCCCTTTTTCCTTTTTTGTCGCGACTTTTCCTTCCTTTTTTGTCGCGAAATTATTTCTCAGCCAGGCTAATTGGGCAGTTGAAAACTCAACCTGCCCACGTAGGTTAATTGTCGCCTCTTTTTAACTAAAGACTCTTTAGCATTCACAAACATTGACGAAAGCATCCTAATTCTTCTCAAACCGCGCCCTCAGCTCTGCCCTGAAATCGCCCGACATGACGCAGTAGATGCCGAACCCAATGCTCGCGTTGAAGCAGAGCATGACCCTGGAGCAGTGGTTGACGATAAGCGCCCAGAACGGGTTGAGGTTGCAGTTCTCCTCGGCGGCGCGCTGGTAGTCGCGCATGGCGATGCACTCCTCAAAGTTGAGGAAGAAGCGGAGCGTGTTGCACACCATGAACATGATGATGATGACAAAGAGCAGCTTGGCCTTGCGCTCCTCCTCCTTCTTAATACTGTGGACCTGGAGAGCATTAAACGGTATTAGAACACATTCTCTCTAATCAAGGTTCAATGTCCAACTCACGTGCTGCTTCAACCGCTGCGCCATGTTGATCTGTCTCGGCTCCTTCCTCCGGTGCATGAGCAAATAAGTGCTCCCGTTGTAGTAGAAGAGCATCCCCAAGGGAATGAGCAGCGTCACGAAGAATGTGGCCAGGTTCTTGTAGTAGATGATGTACGTCTTGTTGAACCGGAAGTCCGTGATGTGGATCTCGTACTGGACGTTCACACGCTGGAAATGAAGTACGCTGTTAGGTGACATGGTTACCAATCGAGGGGGGAAAGAAAGAGGATTAAAGGCTTTCAACCACAAGTTCCTTGTTATGTGTGTGGCTTTCAGATGCAGCCCTCAGGCATGGTTGTGTATTCTCCAACTCTGCTGCCGTTAATTGAGAACTAATTTTAAATGGAATAAGGAAAGTCTGGAAGATACTTTCGTATAAATTGAGAGACTATTTCTGGCTTTCAAGAAATAAAAGTTTGGAGCCAAAAAAGGGGATTATAGCCTTTGGTGAAATAAACAAATACTAATACATACACATGATTATGCCACTAATCCTTACCCTGAGTTCGTCGATGGTATTGTTAATTGAGGGCACCTTTTCCGTGACCATCACCTCCGACACCATCGACTCCCACAACAGCGGCACCACAAAGGCCGCCGACATCCCCGCGGAAAAGGCCAACGCCAAGACCGCCTTCACCCACGCGTTGGCCTTGAGCGACGCGCTGCGGTACTCGAGCGGCCGCTGGATGGCCTTGAGCCGCTCCCTCGCCATGATCACCGTGAGGAACGTGGCCGTGTGCAGCAGCGCCGGCTTGGCCGGGTACAGGAACTTGGAGAAGAGGTAGTGAAAGACTGGGTGCGTCTGCACCTGCGGCAGCAGCCGGTACAGGTCCGTCAGCAGCGCCGTCATGATGTACAGACTCTCCGTGACGAAGTAGAGCATGAGGATGCAGTTGAAGATGCTCTTGAGCCGCTTCGAGCCGAGCAGGATGAAGACGGCCAGCAGGTTGAAGATGATGCCGCACAGGCCGATGATGCCCTGCAGCACGCCGCCCAGCCAGAAGCCGACCTCGTTGGACACGGCCGTCTCCGTGAGCGAGGCACCCGTGCCCCACGGGCAGCTCTCCCCCAGGTAGTTGAGCGAGGTGAACATGAGCTCGGTGAGGTGCGGGTAGTGGCTGATTTTGGCCTCGTTGCTGCGCTGGTACACGGCCTCGATGATGTGGGAGAAGTTTGCGTGCTTGGAGGAGATGAAGCCGCGGATGGCGGTGTCGTTGGGGTCGAGCCCGAGCTCGGCCATGGACGTCCAGGTGATCTGGTCCGTGTACTGTCGGATGCTCTCATTGCTCGAGGTCATCATCTCTAGGATGTCCTCTGAAAACGTGAGTGAGTGATTATTCTGCATTCATTCATCTCAAACCCTACTTTAATATGACCAGACTTTTCTCTTTCTGGAGGTTCGTGAAAATGAGGGTATCCTGAGCTGTGGACATGAAAAGGAAGCTAAACTTTTCTCATCTCTTCCCACCGGGGTCTAATTTACTTTTACACTTTTGTACTATTCAGGTCCTCTTCCCCCATTGCCACTTCTAAGATCTTAAAGCAATGCTTTGACCACATTCTGTGTGATGTCATAATCTAATTTGATGTAAGTTAACTCCATCTACAAAATGCATTAAAAGGGAATACTTGGTCAAGTTGGACTGTCCCAAGGGGAGAAATGCAGCACGTGCTTTTATGACTGCATAAAGTACCGGTATGTGCAAAACTTTGTAAGGTAAACAAATATTTTAAGATTATCGTGCTATTTATCATCCGGATGTCCAGCAATAAACATTTTTAGTTACAATATGGTAGATGCGGAAATTTCGGGCAGATCCTTATAACATTCTTAACATGCCACTTCCAGTGAGATGCCCTTAGAAATCTCTTTGTTCTACATAACGGAGATAATTACAGGTACCTTTTAGAAGAAATATTTACTAATCTCACTAAGAGAGTACCTCTTTCACTTTAAATGCAGAAAGCCTATTCACTCTCAAAATATATTTTGCCGCCGCATATAAAAAGCCATAACAAAGAAGAGCTAAAAATATACACATTGGTATCATCATGTCTGCAGCGTGTGCCATTATCATTATCACCGCCGCACGCGTTGCTATGCTCTTTCATAGGATTTCTTCCTCCAAGTGCATTTACTCTATCAAAGCTACTAATGCGTCATAAGATGGAATCGGATATCAGCAACATCATCATATCCATTTTCAATTGAATACATTACCATATATCATATGTTAAGAGGGGGATGAGGAGATGTCATCTTTTCTTACCAGGAACAAACATTTTTTGCGAATGCTCTTTTCCAAAACTTTTCCTCCATTTCCCATATGATTGCCCCCAATCTTGCTTTCTTTCTCTCGCCATATGTGCTTCCATCATACTTTTTAGCAGCTTTTAATATCGTCATTTCCAGCCGGAGAGAACTTTTTTTAAACCATCTTCATCAAGCAATGTCATTATCAAGAGGATTTCTTTTCTTTCCCCCTCCATGTGCAACATTTGAAACCATAAGGATGGAAAACTTACTGAGATGTATCAAAAACTTCTCTGGAACAATTACTGCTACAATTTAGAAAGGTGCACTGACATTAGTGAGAATTTTATCTTAACGAGAAGCTGCAGCTTCAGGATACACCCTAGGGACGGTCAATTAATGAATGACTGTCTGTGACCAGTCTGTCAAAACGGTAACAGCCTTTTATTTTGAGAATTAAAGGAAATTAAGCATTACGTCGGTAGCTTAGTGGCAAATTATAAATAGGTAAGCTATAAGTCTGAAGTAAGGGGGACGTGGTAGCCGTGGTCGCAAGTCGCTTGATCCTGCGCCCAGAAGGTCGCAGGTTCAATTCCCCCCAGCGGCATGATGATGAAAAATTGTGATCACGGCAGTCTAGTGAAGGAACCGAAAGGTAGTGCCCAAAAATATACAATAAGGGATCACTAGAAAATATTTTATAAAAAAAGTCTGAAGTATGTAATCATTACTGGAACATTGTCTTGATAGCAACTTGCTTTATAGTAAGGGACTCTGGAAGCTGAAGCCATATTCCAGACATTTTCAAGCCAATACTACTCCTCATACACATACGCTAATAATTGCTAGCAGTATATTGATTATTGTCTCCTTACCTTGCTTGATATCCTTCCAGCCAAGAATCATGATTCTGCCTTTCTTCTTCTTCCTCGTTAATTGGTGTCACACTTGAAGTCGTGCCTAGACGAGCATTCTCATAACCATCACAGAGGCACGTTTTATGCAGTCTTTAATCGTCCACTTATGATCACAAGCCACGAAGAAGCCTAATTAGGTTCTTCACTGAGAATGATGCAGAAGAAAACCCAAAAGCACGAAACTATTTTCCCGTTGACTGCATTCTAACAAACTTTATGCGGCCTTTGGTGCACTTTTCTGAATCTCTTTCCCCTTTGAATGCGTTTGGAGGCAAATTTAATTTTTCACAAAGAGTTCACAATCTCTGTTCATTTCTCAAACCAATTTGATCCTTTGTAGTTGGTGATGAATTTCTTCTTCTCTTGTAACCTCTGAGGATTTGCACTAACAAGAAGAAAAATGCCAAATTTATTTTCCTCCCCTTGCCAAAGGGGGAATTGTCAGATTTCCTTTTTCTTTATTGCATCCGCCTAGGCAGTATTAGAGTCACGTAGCATTGCCTTAAATTGACGAACATATATTCTCGTCCGTGCTTACGAAGCCTTTTCCCGGCGACAACTGAAGCGTGCGCCAACAGAAAGGCATCTAACGAAGAGCATAAAGACACACGTAGAGAGAGGCAGACAGACAAGAGGCCCCCGTTGCGCGCTCAAAGCATCTCTCTGAGCGCTTGGCTGGTTGACATAGATCGACGGACCGCAGATAAAAAGGCCCCGGGAATAAGATGAAAGAATAATAAACTTTGTAGTAGGGAAAACCGTTCCTATGTCATTTTGGGGGACAGCTGTGACGGATTTTCCTGCCGAGATGATGGAGGTGAAATAAAGGATTGTCAGCCTGAGTGAAAACTTTTCTCTTCACAGTCATTATCATCAGATAATGGGAGGAGAGTAGGTCGAGCATTTTTTCCCCGCAAAGGCCGTTATATCCTACTGAGATGTTATTTGTCTCGACACTGTTTAAAATGAATATCCAACCGGCCATATCGTCTTTGTGCGTCCATTGTGACGACCACTTGCTGCTGCTACTGCCCACATTTCGGGGCCTTCATTGGTCGTGTCTATGATTCATGCTCTTCAATGCCTCAGTTGGCATCATGTATGATGTGATATGGATGTGACAGGAACAAGAAGGAGGAAAAGACAGCACTAAAACAAAACAAAAATGTCCAAGAGGCCTTTGAGATGCATTGATTAAAGAGAAAAAGATCAATAAACGTTAAATGGAGTATTCATTAATTTTTGCTTGTGAATCGATGTTTATGCAAGTGCCGCAATTATCACAAACAGCCCACTCTGAACCATAATAACTGTAAGTTTACAACAGTACTCATAATGAGCAATTATGACTTTCACAGGGTCGTTAACGAGTACAACGCTGCAGTTGCATTGCGTCATAAAAGGATCTAGGAGACGAAAAGGTAATAATAAGGCCGCGCAACACCGTGAGCGTATAATTAACTACACTTCAGCCGTCGTTAGGAATTCAAAGGACCGTATTCTCTTGGATTAAAGATAAATAAGGATATGATGCTTCCCCTGCTTATGAAGTGATTTCATCAGCTGACAAAAATTGCCTGGGCAGTTTTCCTCCTTCCTTCCCCTGACTCAGCTCCAGTTGAAGCAGGCCATGAAAACGGATTTTGAGCGCCCTCCAACCGGATTTTGAGTGCACTCCCTGCTCTCCATAGCATCAAAGTCAGCTGTCGACCAGCGAATCCTTATTTTTCTTTAATCCAAGTGTATGACAGTCAGTATAAGCTACAAAGACATAAATAAACCACTTACATCATTGAATATACTTGCAAAGCATTAGTTATACATGTACATTGTATAAACATAACACTTTGTCCTGCATATATTTAACATAGGTGTATTGCGTATGCGTAATTAAGCCAACTGACATTTAGTACTGTTACAATGTTTAACCATTTATTGTTCTTTGCAATACGACAGTAATTAAACTTTTTGGCCCAAAAACATTGCATTGATTGTTAAAAGTATTACTACAGGTTCGGGAAATATAAAATCCCTAGTCTGGGTTCAACTTGAGTTTTTTTTTAAAAGAAATATTTCAGGTTCGGGATCAAACTTGGGCGCATGCAAGTCTCGTCTAATATTTTCTCACTATTTGAACCGACGGAAACAACGTGCATTCTGTACCGAAATATATGTGTATACAGTATATTAAACTTGCTGGCCAGTGAGTTAGTCACAATGAACATACTGTATCTACCTTGCAAGAATGAAGTGGGCTGAGTCCCTTTCGCCCTTTGGGACAGTTCAGCATCTAGTAGAGTATATAAAATTATAACCTCTTTGGTTATTTAAACTGAATTAACCAACCATAAAAGTAGACGCTCTACATCTAGGCACTGTAAAAATATTTTCCTCGATAAATTTATTGAATTCTCTTACGACCCAAAAAATGTTTATTGAACATAAGGGTAGGCTCAAAACTCTAAAACAAAGTTGCAAGCTAGACTTGGATCAGACTGCCCACGGACAAATATCAAACATTATCAGCTAATAGATAACCTTCCTGCTCAGACCAATAATAACTTGGCTATGCATGGGACAACAGGGTTTAATAACTAATAAAAACTGTCTTGCAATAGTTATGGAGTGTGAATTGATTGAGTGCCCCGCTTGTGACAGAGTGTTTCTAGACAAATTAGAGTATTACCATCACTATGCACTAGATCATTTAGAAAATGATATAAAACTCAAGCAGGACACAAAAGTGTATTTAAAGCCACTTAAAGTTGATGATGAAGGAAAAATAAAAATTGTTCAAAAGCATGGCCAGGAATATTGTATAGTTATCCTTGAAGAAGGTGTTAAAATCTTCAAATGTACACAGTGTGATTATAAAAGTAGCTGGAGGTCCGATCTATCTAAGCATATTCTTTATAAGCACATTAAAATTAAACCTAACAAATGTCTAAACTGTGAAGAAAGTTTCTACCATAAGTGGCAATTAAAAGAACACATGACAAAACTTCATGATGTTTCTTTTGCATGTGTAAAATGCAATGAGTGGTTTAGAACAGGAGAAAAATTGAGTGACCACGTGAGATCAAAACATGCAAAGGATATTGAAAAAGGTAAAGAGGATGTCAAAGGTAAAGAGGATATCAAAGCTAAAAAGGATGTTACCCAGATAAAGGAGGTGGAGAGACTTGGACACAAATTCAATATTTGCATTCTTCCAGAAGGGATAAAACGATTCAAATGTACACAGTGTGATCATAAATGCAAAAGTAAGAATGATTTATACAAGCATATACTTTGTATGCATATCAAGATTAAGTCTTTTGAGTGTCTAAAATGCTCAAGTGCTTTCTATAATGAGTGGAAATTAAAGGAACACATTACCAACAAGCATGAGGTTCCTTTTGCTTGTAAATATTGTAAAGTGAGGTTTAAAGGGGAGGAAGAATTGAATGAGCATGTGAAGACAGAACATGAGGAGGATAAACTAAAACTTGAATGGAAGTGTGCTTCATGCAAAATGAGATCAAGAGACCACTGTGAGAATGGCTGTCCTTTTGTGGATGGCATTGAGACAAAAGAGTTTAGCAAAACACTGGATTGCAATTACCTTAAAGGAAAGACCAAAAATGGTGAAGTGTATTTTAGATGCTGTGATTGTGACCAAGTTAAGAGAAACCATACTGGACTTTTGACCCATATAAGATCAATGCACCTTAATATTGGTCTATTCAACTGTGAATTGTGTGAAATCTTCTTTTATAGAAAGCAGGAATATGTTCATCACATGCAGGTACAACATGAGCCAGACAAAACATACTCTTGTAACCATGAAAATTGTAACAGAGTATTTCAAACTCAGAAGTCACTAGACCAACATATTTATAGAATACATAATAACAGTATTACATGCCAAGAGTGTTCTATAGAGTTTTCAGGAATTCAGACATATAAACGACACCAGAAAAGGATTCACGGAATTAATAATTGCAAAATTTGCCAAAAAGAGTTCTCTATGCCATACTTTTTAAAGTTGCACATCCGAGAAGAACATGATAAAATTAGGTATGAGTGTAAGTTTTGTTCCAGTACATTGAAAACAAAGTTGAATCTTTCATTGCACATGAAAACTATTCATGGAAATCGGCAAAACATGGTGCAATGTCACATATGCAATAAAGAAATGCGAAAAACATATCTAAAACTGCATGTTAGAACCGTCCATGATAAGACTGAGAAGGTTTCATGCCCTTTATGTTCCAAAACATACAGTTTAAAGAGTTCTCTGAAGATTCATCAATGTCCCAAGCAGACTGAAGGTGGTGAGAGCAAGAAGCCATTTGACTGTCTCCAGTGTGGGAACAAGTTCCGCCTCAGGTCTGCTTTAAACAAACATGTAAAGATTGTTCATGAGGGCCACCGACCAGCACCATGCTCACAATGTGAACTCAGATTCAGTGGCCCCAACGCTTTGAAGGTACATTATGATGCTGTGCACCTCAAGCTGAAACCAAACAAATGTGATATATGCAGTAAGTGCTTCTCAACACCTCGTGAGGTGCAGATACATATTAATAGTGTACATTTGAACCAGAGACCACATATGTGCTCCGTCTGTGGGGATAGGTTTAAGCAAAAGGCTGGAATGATCAAGCATTTATATGCATTACATGGATTGGGGACTCCAACATTCAAATGGAAGACAATGCCAAAGCGGGGCTCAATGTTGACGTAAAGCTTTGTAAAGTCAGTTAATGTATGTACAACTCCCAAAGAGTTCACAAGCTATGCAGCCAGACAAATGCAACACATGCAGGAAGTGCAACTTATCTCATCAGGTTATCGGATAAATCACAGGAGCATATTAAAAGTGTACATTTGAACCAGAGGTCACATATGTGCCCCGCTTGTGGGGATAGGATTAAGCAAAAGGCTGGTATCATAAATGCATTACATGCAAGGCTTGATTACATGGATAATGCGCTTTATTAACAGTCTGGCGTACAATGAAATAAAGAACAGCACATCATTAATTTTAATGTCCTTGCAAAAGCATAATCTCGGAACTTTTACATTGTATAATACTTAGTCCTGCATATATTTAACATCTGTGTATTGCGTAATAAAGCAAGCAGGCATTTAGTTGCTAGATTTAAGCATTTTATTGTTCTTCACAATTTAACAGTTAAGCGCAGTTCTTATTGCATTTACTGTCAATCTTTTCAAGGAAGAAGTTGCGACACATTGAAATGCAATTATTAGTTCACTATATTTTGTGTCTTACATTGATACTTCAAGTCAATACTTTGGTTCCCAAATTCGACTTGAGTTCCGATGAACAGGACCCTCACTCAACTATAGAAGATAATGGAACGCAGTTAGTGGAACCAAGATGTACGGATATTACTTAATACAGTACATTCACTATTAGCATAGGAGTTTCTTAATAATTTGTTTATACTATCGACATTATCTTAAAATACATAATGACCTTGTGGGAGCAATATAACAATTCTTATGGACATTTTTATTCCCTCCTCCAGCCCTTCTAAACCTCCTTCACATGTGGCTAGCCACCCACTCCTGCCCCAGTGACATCTTCCCCATGCCCTACGGTTGCTACTGCGGGCCAAGCGATGCCAACACTGAGGCAGAGCCGGTTGATGATTTTGACAAGGCATGCTTGATCCATGATAACTGCTATAGGCATGCGGAGTCAACTGTGTGTCACCGGCCTTGGGACGCTGCTTATCTGAAGGCATATGAGTGGAGCGAGGAGGAGAATGATACTGTGAGCTATTTAATATCTTAAATAAAAATGAATAATTCCTCCATAAGGGGTCTCCTACACCGGGAAGGAATAAGGAAAACTGCAGGAAAACTTCTCTCTTCCTCCACCAGCTAAAAAGGCGTGAGTTGTGCCGGGAGGAAGGAAAATGGTAGGAAACAAAAAGTTTTCCGATATATTTTTGGTAGTTTTCCAGAATATTCCTCCATTCCTGCCGGTGTAGGAGCCCCCTTTCAGGATTTTTCTCCAGATTGTTTGCTCCGATGATCAAACTCCTTGCCAAGCGGCTCTCTGCCGTTGTGACAAGATGGCCGTGGACAGCCTGGTGCAGTCGACAGAGACGCATGGATGTCCGGACTGGGAGAATCAGAAGAACTGTCCACACAGGTGAGGATCATATTTCTGTTTTGATTTTAAATATTTCACTGCAGTTAATAAGCAGAACATTGTATAATCAAGGATGTCTCTACCAGAGATTCTTGATATAATGTACAATAAAATATAAATTAGCTGGTTAATATAAAATATAAATTAGCTGGTTAATACAGTTAATTGATATTGAGCATAATATTATGTCATTAATGATTTTTTTGCAGGGATGACAATGGAAACTTCTGGGGCAAAATTGTATCTTTTCTGGGTACAATTCTTGGTTCATTCCGCTAAATATTACCTCTGCATTACTACATTATTATGAAAATCAGTTATGTAAGCCATTGTAAGGTTCCATTATTAAAAATATAACTTCTTTTATTCCGGTATTAAATGCTTTCATACTGTCATGCTGTTAAATACATTTAATTTCTTTTTTACATTTTATAAATTATAACAATACCTTGGATGAAAGAAAAATATGGATCCCTGACTAAAATTTCAGCTGCCACATTTGAAGGAGCTCGTGTTACTTTT
>LR139700.1:0-26344 GCA_900659605.1 Tisbe holothuriae | reverse complement strand
GCGGTGGGGAGGAGTGAAGGAGGGAGGGGCTGAAAATAACAATAAAATATAACGCCGACTGTCTCTGTTTTTATACATAGTGATGTTTAGAGCCATGGAATTCTGACGTAACATTAACTCCAGGCTTGCAAGCGCTTGTATATTATATTTTGAGCTCTCTTTGGCTACGCCTTTATGACACCAAAAATCATATTGAAAAGTTATTTAACTAATCAACAATAGGTTTATACCAGAAACGTGTGAATGTTCTACTATAAACTCTTCATTTTTCATGCACAAATAGCTTTATTTGGACATTATTGACGGTGTTTTCTAGGAGTTACTCTAATTATGGCACTATACAGAGAATAACTGGCGTTAGGCATCAGATGAGCCTGTTATATGCAAGAAAAACGGCAATAACAAGGACTTGGCTTACTATTCTTGCTTTTTCGGGAATATAGGAGATCGAATATAACCATAACAAAGCCTCAAAAAGTCAAAATGCACGCAATGACATATGAATGTAGCTTTGTAATCAGCTTCAAAATGCTTTCTTATACCTCTGTAGCGAAAATAAACCATAAATTACGCACCTAAGGCATTTGTTAAGGTACCAAATGCTTCTGTAAACAGCCAGAATCATAAAACAAAGTCAAATTAGACTCACGGATCAATAAAACGCTTTCAAATGCGTATATAACTGCTTTAATATGCCTTTGAATGCTTTTCCTACCTCCGTTGGCATCCCCGTCTCCCCCACGTAGACCACCCTGACCGTGTTGCCCTCATCATCCGTCGTCGTCTCCTCCTTGATGGACATCACCTCAGACGGGGCTAAGGGAACCTGGGGCAGCTGGGGCATGTGGGGCACTTGGGGCAGATGGGGCATGGAATCCACAACCATCACCTGGGGGTCATCAGCGTCCTGCCCCACACTCACAAACTGGACCTGCTGCCCGGGGCCACCGTTCGGGTCCCCGCTCAGCACGATAATCTTGGGCGCGGGGCTGTGTGGGTCGGGGGCAGGTCGTTTTAGCCCTCCGCTTGCCTGCCCTGTGGGTCCGTTGGGTCCGTGCTCGTCCTGCTGGTGCTGCTCAAACTGCGCCTGGTTGAGATAGACTGCGTTGCAGTCGCCGCACGAGTACACGCCGAATTCAACGTACTCGGTCGTCATTCTGGGGCACTTTTAGGGCACTTTTAGGGCACTCGGGGCGCCTCAAACCTGGGTCCAACTTTGAAAAGAGCTTTTCGTTCTTTTCCTTTTTTATGCTGCAGTCATAGAAGTAGGATTCGCTCTCTTAAGAGTTCTGTGGCTCTTAAGCTGAAGGTCGCGTTGTTTTGACGTCCGCTGTTCGGCTGTTGCCGCTTTGGCGGAGAAGGGGGGACAGAAATAGTTTGAGGGACACTTTGCAGGTTTTGGAGGGAAAATAAAGAGCAGATGAATGCGAGATTTTACGGACAAAAGCGAACAATAAAAATATATTTCAAAGCTTGCATATGTTGTTACTTATTTGCTTTTTTCCTGGTTAATTGAGCAAAGGCTATTTAGTATTATTTCACACTTGCTTTCCATAATTACTTTTACTAACTTGAAAGTTCCTTTTATAAAAGAAGTATAACACCATAAAGCCACATTTCCTCCAGATTAAAATTGCTCAACAAATACCAAAGACATAAGATGTATTATAACTGTCTTTGCAAATACTAGATGCGGAAAAAAATAATGACACAAATTTGCATTATAATTTGAACATACCCTAAATTACAGAAAGTTTTGCAGTTTTGCTCTTGGGGCATCGTTAATATCATCAATAATACTAATGGAAGTTTCCAAACCACTCCAGGTTAACCCGGTTATAAGGACCGCTCCATGTACTTAATAAAGAGGACCGCTCTAATCTTTGTATCAATAAAATACAGGATACATAATTAATTAATACTAATAAAGAAAGCTAACCCAATCACATACATTAGATACACATAGTCAGTATTTATTTATTTCGTTAAAGACTAATATTGAACTCTCTCATTGATTCAAATGCGGCCCCGAAACCTGCCGCCCATGTTCATCCACCGCGAACACAATAATCGGCATATCATTCGCGCCCGTCGTCACCGTCGCCATCTCCGTCTGCACAGGCACGCTGTACATAGACTCAGTCACAATTGCATTGGGATCGTTCATGGTCATACAATTGGAGTAGTCAAACGACACTGTGGGGGCTACAGGGACCACTGTGGGCGCTACAGGGACCATTGTGACAGGTACTGAGACCACTGTGGGCGCTACAGGGACCATTGTCACAGGTACTGGCTCAATAACAATGTTTGCAGGGTATGGGTACTCTTCGGTTTTGGCCACAGGTTGAACTGGTAATGGTGGTGCTGTGTAGGCCACAGCAGGCTCTGTAGCTGGTGGTTCAGTCTTCAAGCTGACCATGGTGGCGGCAGCTTCTGCTGTGTCAGCCACAGCGCTTGATGTGCTAGCCACAGTGCTTGATGTGCCAGCCACAGTGCTTGATGTACCTGTAACAGCGCTCGATGCTTCAGTCACATCACTTTTGGCCTCAGTCACAGTGCTTGATGTATCCTCCACAGCGCTGGCTGTACCCAACAGATCACTAACTGTGGCACTCACAACAGGTTCTGCTGGTTTCTTCTTGTACTTTTTATTCTTGATTCGAGTGCATGGATCTTCCATCTCGTCACTGATGTCCCTGTTGGGGTCGGGGTCGTCCAACATGTGAGTGGACCTGAAACAGTAACATACATGTTAGCTTATGTTGCACAAAAGGTTTCAAATGGCAGTAAAATCAAAATTTCTCACCTGTAGTGCGCCTCCAGATTATTGAGCAGCTTAAACGTCCACGTGCACTGTGCACACTTTCTGGGAGTCATTCCTGCATGGACATTTCTCATGTGACGGTTAAGGCAGTACCTGGAAATGGAGAAAAGGGATTAGCTGCATATTTTATAAAGACATTGGCATAGTACAATATTTATTTGTGAATGCATGTCATTTATTATGCGGTAGTAGTACCTAGGTACTAAATTGATCACTGGTCAAGACAACTGATAAAATATGATACCAGGCCAATATGAACTTTAACTAGTTAAATTTCACTGTATCAGGCACTGCAAAATTAAAGAAGGCATAATTTTACCCTGGAAAATTATTTTTATAATGTCCCAAAATTTACATTACCATTTTTTTAAATAAAACAATAAGAGATCTGTAGGAATGTTATGTTTACCTATCTGAGAAGCTCTGATCGCACACATCACACCAAAGCCCCTTCTCCGGATGCTTCCTCCTCTTTGGCGTCTTCCACGAATCCTTGTGCTCAGCCTTGCCATGGGCGTCATGCTCAGTCCTTGAGGTGAACTTCTTGGGACAGAAGGCGCACTGGTAGATGGTCGCGCCAGTATTATTTCATGTACTCTAACGACTTACCTATCTGAGAAGCTCTGATCGCACACATCACACCAAAGCCCCTTCTCCGGATGCTTCCTCCTCTTTGGCGTCTTCCACGAATCCTTGTGCTCAGCCTTGCCATGGGCGTCATGCTCAGTCCTCGAGGTGAACTTCTTGGGACAGAAGGCGCACTGGTAGATGGTCGCCCCAGTGTTGTTGTGGAGGCGCTCAATGTGGATGCGGAGGCCTTGGCTGCAAAATTAAGATTGTTTATTAGTCTCAATGGGAATGAGTTGAAAGTATTCATATAATTTGGCTTTGGGCAAGGGGTGCTCGCAGGGAAAACATTTGATTTTTTCTCTTTTTCCCGCACTCGCTTCAAAGAGTAAAATGTCTCATAAGTGTCTCATAAGTCTTTAGAGACTCAGCTTTCAGGCAGCTCTTGCCGAAGCTGTCAGGAAGAAAACCTTTTGTCTCTTATATTAACCTTGGCTTTGGCTAAACTGCCTAATAAAAGCAAGGGAGATCGCAATAGCAAAGTACTGTCTCCAGTTTCCAAATCAAGGCTCTTACCAACTACCATGAAATGCTATTACTTATATCTTTTAATCTCTTCATTGCTGATAGGTATGTAAATACATAAAGCTAAGCTACTATTTTCCTTACCTGTGTGCAAGAACCTTGTGGCAATAAGGACACTCGAAATCCTTGGGTCCGCCTCCTCCTTTGTTGTTCAAATCATGTCGCAGTTCCATGTGCTTCTCCAAATCCATTGTAGACGAGAGCGAGAGGTAGCAGATGGAACACCTGAATGGAACAAGGAAGACCAATAAGAACATAAAATTGACATTCTTATTGTCGTATTGATCAGTGGTTAAATCCCTAGATATGGCTATTATACAGCGTCCATTACATTACACTACATGTGATAGCTAGCTTTTAGTCCCTAATTTTGTATAAGTATAATCACCTGAATGTCTTGTGTGTTTGGTGAAAGTCCGATGTGTGAACTCTGAGCCCAGTTCGGCTGGTGAAGGTCAGGTCACATTTGGTGCAGTTGAACAGACCGCCTGAAAAAAACACAAGAGAACACTTAATTAAAGTTATAGTTATTTGCTATATATCAGTCACTTTAATACACAAGATAGAACCGATTAAGAAAAAAAATGTATGATCTATTTTGTGTAAATCAATGCATTATGTTAAATCTTCCAATTTAACTCGAAATGACCACTTAAGTACTACTGCATAAATGCGTTGCCTTTTTCCCAGAAATTGTGGTCAATGTTTAAGTAACTTAATAAAAGCAACGAGTATCAATATTAATCTTTAGTAGCTACTCACCACTCTTTCTCCTCTCACTCGATGCCCACGGATCATCCTCCAGCACATTGAAGTCCTCGAAATCTCCCTCTTCCAGATCGACGTCGCTTCCGGAATAGGGCGAGAGGATGGCGAGCTCCTCCTCGAGGGTGGGCGGGGGGACCACGGAGATGGTCAGGGAGCAGCCGGGGGCGGACGTGGAGATGGGGTCGTCGTCGGTGGGGTCAGAGAGGGCGTCGGAGGGTGGGTCGGTCGTGGGCTGGAAAACAAGCAAGTTTTTACAGGTTGCTGTTTTTATGTTATTGGGGGACTACTCAAAACTAAAAGCTAGCCACTCCTTGCTTTATTTTGAAGTACAAAGACACCAGTGCAGGAGTAATTCTTAACCAGTGTGTAAGTCAGTTTTCAAGTATTGGGAAATTACATTTTTTTACAAGAATTAAAATGAAATTTGTTTATAAAAGTTAAGAATGACATAATTCTAGGAATTACAATGACATAGAATTACATCTGCATTACCCCCAAGAATTACATTTTCCACAACAAATTCAGAATTACTTTTCAAATATAACTCTTCCCAATGTTAGTCAGTTTTTGAACTAATTCAAAACACCAGAAATATGTGAAGTTACAAACCTCTGTGGTTTCGCTGGCTGGTTGCACTTCCGGACTCTGAGCACTGCAGCCCAGCAGGATGACCTTTGGCGGCGGGGCAACAATCGTCGGGGCATCGGGGTCAACCTCATCCTCCCCCGCGGGGCGCTTCACACCCTCCAAGGGCATCCCATCACCCCCAATAGGGATGACATCGATAACAGCAGTTGCCCCAGCGGGGCTACTCGGGGCACTCGTGTCAGGGCTGCGTTCGTCTGCCGGTTTGTGCTCCTTGAGGTGCTTCTTGAAGACGGATTCCTTGAGCAGGACGACGTCGCACTCGGGGCAAGTGAACACGCCAAAGTCGCTGAAGTCATTGGCCACGGACATTGCGATGGGCGCACAGTGGATTGGGAGAAGCACAAATAGTTAAATAATAACACTTAAGATAACATTGTCTTGAGATCTAATTCTTCCGCCGAGGCTTCTTTTCCGCAATGTTTGTTTACTATTCAGTGCTCTGAACTGAGTGCTGAGAGCATTCTCTCGTGCTGAGGCGGTGCCACTCATTGACGTACAATAAGAGTTACTTGTATTCATACCTCGATGGTTTTCCTGGCCAGGCGAAAGGAGAAAATCCCGTTTGCAGTGGCTGAGCGGCTGAACTCCTTGTCGGGCAGCGCGGCAGGCGGAGCAGCCTCAGCAGAGCGAGAAGCCAGTCCGCAGGGGGAGCAAAAATTAAACCTAGAGGAGATTTCTCTCTCTAGAGCTTCAAGCTTACGTTTAGAACACGCAGGCAAAAATGTAAAAAAAAAGAACTTTCTATGCGTTTAGTCAATTTAGGTACTTGTAATGTTTATTTTATTGTAATTCAGTGCATGGTCAATATTTTTAACTAGGCCTTTTATGAAATAAACATGTACTTCATAAAGGCAATAAACTTAAAGTGTTCCTTATGATGCACAAGTCCTCTTAAATAAGTTTTATATGTGTGTAACTTGTACCATCATGAGCATACAGTTTCGACCAAAGTTTGAATATATTCCAGCAAGGCTGTATAGTTAACTTTTTTTGCACAAGACATTTGCATATTAATTGTTATTCGTACATGTTTATCTTCTTCACAGCCTAAGCCGGCCTTAAATATTAGCTCAATAATCTCGGTAGTTAAACAATCTCAGTAACCTCTTTTTACGTACGTTACAGCACCTCTTCCTTCACAAATTCTTCCACCTTAATCTCGACACTGTCGTTTCCTTTCTTCCTCTTGCGGTTGGCCTCGTTGTTGGCACGTGAAACGGGGTCTTCCATGATGCCCCACACCTCGTCCTGGCTCATGCAGCGGCCGCTTTTGATATCAGCGGTTTTCTCCTTCAGGTGCTTCCGTCTAGAATTGGGTATAACATCTGAACATTAGACGTAGTAGTACATTGTTAAGTAGCATTATTATTGCAATTACAATACAGCTCTTACAGTTGAACTAATGTAGTAGATAGCATACATGAAAAACGCTCAAGAATCCAGGTTTCATCCCCAAAACTTGGGCTAAAAAATTGCCAGCCCGGTTTTCATGTATGAATTATACTTTATGACAGATTAAATCAAATCGGAGAGCGCAAGGCCTAAAGCCTATGCCACACTGTTAACATTAAATTAGCTCATTAAATCGGTAGAATGTTATCGGTGGAAAATACCTGAAGTGATCGGTGAGAAAGATGAGTTTTGCGACACTGAAGTCACACTGAGAGCACTTGTAGGGCCTTATTTTGTTATGGACTCCGTCAATGTGCGTCCTCAGGATGCCCCTATAAAGGTAATCAATTAATAAGGAATAATGGAATGGTTATTATATTATGAAAGTTAACTTTTCTTCAAATGAATAGTTGTTGTATTATTTATCACTTTAGTCCTACTTCATGTATAATTTTATAATTTACATGGGCTAATTAATAACAAACATTGGAAAATTACGTTTATTTTACAAGAATTACTTACATTTGTTTAGAAAAGTCAAGAATTACTTAATTCTAGGAATTACAATATCATAGAATTACACCTGAAATACGTCAAAAATTACATTTCCATGAAAAAAAATTAAGAATTATTTTACAAATGTAATTCTTCCCAATAGTTGTTTATTAATTGTAACTTTTAATCTGCATAAAACTAAAAAAAATGAGTAACTTACCTATCCCTGAACATTTTCTTGCACAGTTCACACTGTACTTTTTTCCTCCCATCTGGATTGAACCCGGAGCTGGACATTGCTTTTGGATTGTTGGCAACCTCATCCGTGATGGCCTGAACAATGCTCGCGTGGGCGGTACCGTCGCAGTCCGCCATGTGCACGTCTAGGCCGGTCTGGGTGGCAAAGCTCAAACCGCAGCGGTCGCAGGTTTCATATTCAACTGAAATGAAATGATATTACAGGGTGTTACTTTTAAAGTTGTCCCGGTTCGGAGCGTATTTACTTTATCAGTATCCTTACTTTTGTTATGTCTTTGACCGCAAAAATGGCTCATTCCAGAGGTAAGAAATGAAAGATGTATTGCAAAATAAAAACAAGTTATCCAAAACCGTTGGATTACTAGATCTGGTCCTAGGAACATTTTCATTTCTCTGCCATATTTCTGAGTTTTGAAACTGTCTGTAAAAATATAATCGAATCCAAATAAATTAATTAGTATTTACCTTCGTAGTCCTCTTCCTTGATTTCTCCAATCTCTGCCGTGGCCGGATCCTCCATTTCACCCAAGACAGCTTCATTATTCTCACCCTTGAGGTCAAGAATTTCCTCAATAGTTTGGTTTAGATGGACCCGCCTGGAATATAGATTATAGTCCTTATCAAATATTGTAAAATTACCTTAAAATATTGCAGTATTACAGTTACTTTGTCTGAAAATATAACTAGTTACTTTCCAGTTACATTTCCCGGTACAGTTACTAGTTACCTTTTTATTAAGTAACCTTTGTGTTCAAAAGGTATTCACAAAAATATATAATTAAAAAATATCCTTAATTCCACGTGAAATATCATTCGGTATGGTTAAAAATCGCAGTTAAAAAAAACGCACAGACCAATATTCGGCCACTATAAAACGCCCTTCCAAAATTTATCTTCGGACACCCATATATTGTCATAACTCATTATATTCTGGAGTTGATTATTATGCCTTTTTGCGAGTCTTAAATTACACTTACCTGTAATGATACAGCAACCCAGTCCTCCTCGAGTACACAGATTCGCATTTTGAGCACTTGAAACGCTGCAGCTGCAGCCTTGAGTCCATTTTTGCATTCTTTTCCTCTGCTTTCTCGTGAACCATATTTATGTGTCTTTTGAGTTTATGCCTGAAATGATGAAAATGAACATAACTTGATGACTAATTACTGAACTTTTAGTGACTTCTTTTTTTAGTAAAAGCTCCCTTTCCACTTCGTTTTACTACAGGACTCAACATGTTAATAATATGGAAACACTTTATTGAGGGCTAATTTTACTCTACTGAGTACGAACTACATTTGCCCTAAGTATTATGTTAAACCTTCTTGGTGCACCCTCTAAAAAAGACAGTTCAAGCATTACTAAATTACATTATTGACCCGTAAATTACAAATACAATTACTTTTCCCCAAAAATTAATTCATTACAAATACTTTTTCTGAGGGCTACATTTACAAATTACTTTTCTCATATTACTTTCTATATAAAGTTCCTTAAAATCTTAAAGTTGTTCAGATAACTCCATATTCCGCCAATACGTACTTGTTCCCCAGGACACTGTCGCAAACCGGACACTGCCAGGTAGTCCGCTCCTCCTTCTCTGGCCTCATCTGCCTCATCACATTCCTCGAAGCCTCTTTCCGGGCGGAGAGCGTCGTTTTGTCCTCCATCTCAAGGTAGATTTTGCCGCCAGGGTTTATGGGGGTGTGTGCAACTCTGGAAAAACGTTAGTCTAGTTTTAACACTCTTGGGATAAATCAAAGTATAGGTACTAAGATGCAAAAGTGCTAATTATATGTTGTTTTCAAGCAATTCTGTGTATACAGGTTAGCTTACAGAAAGCAGATATGAATTTCCCCGCCGGCTCTTAAGTTTTCCGCTTATTACTTGGAAGGGATGATACTGAGAACAGGGATAAATATGGAATGGCAGATCCCCTCGCGACGTCAGCTAGTCACCTGAAATTGGGCGGAAAAAGGTTTTGACAATAATGACAGCTGTGAAGCAAAGAAACCTTTATCCGCCCGATTTTGGGTGACTAGCTGACGTCGCACGGAGATCTGCTATAAGAACCGCCATTCCATATTTATCTCTTTTCTCAGGAAGAAATATAAGACCAAAATAAGACTGGCTGCTTCTGTGAGCAAACCTGTGATTCTTCTTATAACCTTGGTTTCAAGGTAACAAAGAATGCTCAACAAAATAAAAAGTATTATGAAAAGTGCTAATGGACAATGCAATCATTATCAATGAAATTCAAAAAAATGTTAAATATGTACTCACTGGTAGTGCTTCTCCAAGTAAGTTCTCAATATGAAGCTCTCCTCACACTGTGAGCATTTGAAAGGACGCTGTCCCATGTGGGCAGTTTGTACATGGTGAGAGACGTAATACCTAAAATAAGAAGAAGCATATTGAACATATAAATTAAATGTGTTTAATATTACCGATGAGGAAGCATCTTTTCAGGCATAAAATATAATTTATATGAGTTAAAGTTGTATCTTCATAGGGTAAGTTCTACTTAACTGCATGCCATTAAAATTTGACAAAATCAGTACTTGTTTTACCCTAAAGTGTTTTCAATAGTAATTTCTACTAAAGTGAATATCAAGAACATTCCAACATATTTACAAGCATTACTAAAATACACATTACAATTACTTTACCCAAAATATGTAATTCATTTCTGCATTACATTTGAAATTGAAGTATAATGGCACAAATTACTTTTTTATGTACTACTAATGGTAATTCTAGGGTAGTAAATTACAAAATTACAATTACACAAGATCAGAAATTAATTGTAATGAATTACAATTACTTTTTTCCAAAACCATTAAATTACAGTAATTGACGCTACAATAACAAATTTCTAGTAATGCTTGCATATTTAGTACTCACAAGTCATAAAACGTCCTCTTACAAATGGGACATTCATGATTCTGCCCACTAGCACTCCTCTCCTTGGCCTTGTGCACCTGCTGATGCGTGTGCAGCTGGACATAGCTGGAGTAACTCTTGGGGCACTTGTTGCACTGGAAGTGCTTCTGGTTGGGCTGAGGGCCGGTGCAGGTGGCGGCGTGGGCATCATGCTCGGCCTTGGTGGGGAGGCGGAGGCCGCAAAGGATGCAGAGCTCGGTTTTGGCTGGATGAGAAGGGAAATAATGCATTAGGATATTATAATTCTTATACAATAGAATATGGTTCTTGTCAAAATGTAACTTATGGGGTACAAATATTGTGAAAAAAGCCTTTTTACCTTTACATCCAACACTGATCTCGCTCTCCGCCTTCCTCTTGTTTTTTGTCCTTGCTTGATGTTGTGAATCCTGGTAACTGGCATTCGTTTCCAAGTTGTAAACTGACACCCCATTCTGGACCACTGTGGCTTCCATGGGTATCACCTCATTTTGGACCACTGTGGCAATGTTAGAGGAGAACATTGGCGTCGGTGGGTCCGACGGGTCAAGGAGGGGCCCTGGGGCATCGGATTCATCGTAGGGCACATCTGGGGCAGTCGGGGCATCCTCATAGGTCTGGGAGACTGCTATCCACTCTTCTGGCTGAGCTTCTGGGGCAAGATCATCGTTTGGGGCCCTGGGTGGGTCTTCCACTAGAGCCCCTTCCTGCCCTACCGGGGCACTGTAGGGCTCTAATAGCTGTGGTGAGTCTGACACTAGAGCCCCCTCTTGCCCTACCGGGGCACTGTAGAGCTCTAATAGCTGTGGTGGGTCCGACAATACAGCCCCCTCCTGCCCTTCTGGGGCACTGCCGGGCTCTGGTTCAATCTGCTGTCCATGCTCGTCCTGGACGTGCTTCTGGATGAGCTTCTTGGCCAGGAACGTCACGTTGCAGTCCTGGATGGGGCAGACGAACGCGCCAAAGTCGGTCAGGTCCAATGACATGATCTGGAAGCCACTGTGTCAATGTGGAGAGAAACCACTGTGACGAGGAGAGACAGCACGTTGGGCAGGTTCAACACTAAGACTTGGCAGAATCACTTCAGCTTTCAGCTTTGTTCCAGGTCCAGCTGTCTGTTTCTTCACTTCATTTTTGGTATTGAGTGAACGGACCCTTTGAATTGAAGCTTTCAACACTTAAGTTAGTTAATTAACCTTGATTACGGATTACAAATAATATAGTTATCGTATTTGTAATCCAAATTCCTAATGATCCTTGCAGGGCAAAGTGGAAAACTGCTAAACAAATAACATTGGAGGTTGCGTGACTTATTATGATAATGGTTCCGTCCAGATTTAAACGAACCGACCAATGAATATATCAAAATAATATTAAATATCTTATAACACGGATAATATTCACTAATATGACAATAAATTACAAGGAACCCCTTTTTCTTGCTACCACTATACAGTCTCTGCAAGCTTAATAGACTCTTCCTCCATATCCTAAGCATATTTATTAGCTGCACTACCTGTATGTACAATGCTCTCCAGAATAATTATGAATTTTATGATTATGAATATTACCTTTATCAAGGGTATAGAGAAAGGGACCTTTATTATGATGCAATGGATAGACATAATTTAGTAGGTGTTTATTATTGGGACAAACCAAAGATCCCATGGATCCATTTCCAACATTAGCATGCAATTATATGAATTATTCAAATAAGTGTCCAAATCCAACATACAAATATATTTGCAAAATTCAAACAAAATGCCATTTAGAAAACAACACACATGGAATAGAATATTTTAGTCATTTGGCATAAATTCCAACGTTGTCACTAGCCTTGGCACATTCTCCACCGTTCCTTCAATAACCACCCCAGTGCCAAACGTGGTCGTCCCCCTGTTAAACTTGCCCTCATTCAAGTCCTTGTTCTCTTGTATTCTCTTGTAGGTGATTCCATTTGCTGCTCTTGATTCTGGATGTTCCATTTCATCCCAGACTTCTCTGTCACTCTTGCAGTTGCCCTTTTTGATGTCTTCAAGGGACTCCATGAGGTGGACTCGTCTAAAAAGGGAGAAAAATTGAATTTTATTAAAATATTCCATGACAATTTTGACATTTTAAGTTTACTTTGAGGTACATGCGCCTATATCACTTTACAATCTGAAGGCTTAGTTATTGTTAACTTTTTTATGGACCATCTAAATACTGAATTAAAGTTATTATAATTTTTTTTCTTACCTGTAGTGTCGTTCCAATCCTCCTCTGCTATTGACTGGGAAGAAGCATTTTGAGCACTTAAACCGCCTCACTCCCTTATGAACGGAATTAATATGACCATTGATGCTATATCTGAAACAAATAAGGTGTTTTATGACCTATAATTCGTCCATTTTTGTTCAGTCAATCAAACCTACAGGACATTCCAGTGCGAAAAGCTTATTTGAATATAGCATGTTTGTACATATAAAAATGATGAAATCCCCTTTGAATATTGTGCTTTTTGCCTTCCGTAAAGGAAAACTAAGAAGGCCCTTTCCGCATTTTTATATCTACAAAAATGCTATAATCAAAGGTGCTTTTTGCATTTTAAATACTGCTAATATTGTTTATGATATCGATATTTTTAGTGACCTCTCGAGGATAAACAAATGAACTTTATTCTTAGGCAACGAGATATCTAAAAATATCTAATGTCATAATTAACTTACTTGTTTGACAAGACCTTTTTACAAATTGGACACTCAACAGTCTTCTGCTCCTCATCAGCTACATCTCCTGTTGTCATTAACCCTTTATGGGCTTGATTACTCATCTTCCGGGACTCTTTCATTCCAGCCCGAGTTGCAGGGTCTTCCATTTCAATCCAGACATCGCGGTCACGGTCCAAGGGGTCCAGGTGGGTCTTCCTGGAAGCAAGTAGACAATGGAATTGTGTTGGATATAAATATGGCATGGTATTGCTTAGCCAACTTTAGTGTCTTAAAATGGGGTTCAACTTGTGTATCGGCTGTCCAAATAAGTTATCTAGCCAAAATTGAAACTATTCCAAAGAGACAACAAAAACATTTAACGAATGTTTCCATGCTCTGTACTAATACTATAATACTATAAAAGTACATAAAAGGTAACAGAGTCTTTAATGCTTTTTATGCTCTATATAGGATTAGAACAGACATATTTTGCCCCTTGTGCTGCTTATCATTTGGACAGATGGTATGTGGTCACATAGTAGGCTCATTGGGACCAATATCTTACGTACTTGTAATGTTCCTCCAGAAATATCCTCTTGGAGAATCCTTCTTCACATTTTGAGCATTTAAAGGGGAAGTACTTGAGGTGGATGGTCTTCATATGGTAGCTAACATTGTACCTGCAAGTATAAATGGTTCACTAGTTTAAATTACTTCCACAAAGGACTGCCAATGACAAAATATGCTTCCCAAAATAGGCTATAAAAATACCAGTGTAACCATTAATGTAAACTGCCAAAGCCCTTACACCATCATTATTACTAACAATAAAATTTAAAACTTACTTGTGTTTAAATGTCTTCAGACAAATTGGACACTGCCCTGGCATCTGTGATTGCAGCGTCTTCACAACTTTGCCTTCTGATGCTGCCGGCTCAGCATTAAACTCTTCAAAACTGGAATAATTTGGATTACTAGACCCCAGTGGCTGGCTTTCAACCTTCAGCATTTGGTGGATGATATCTGGCATTGGTTTGCTAGTCCTAGACTCTACTTCAACGATCTCTGATACTGGTTTGCGATTGACTTGTTCCTCCTCTACAGGCTGAGCACCAATCTCTTCAAGGCTGACATATTTTGGACCACCAGACTTTGGTGACTGTTGGATGGTTTCTGGCATTGGTTTGCTTTTCTTAGACTCTACTTCAATGATCTCTGACACTTGTTCCTTGTCACTAGGAGATTCTAGCTTAACACTAGCTTCTGATTGGCTGTCCACAACCAGCACACTGCTCTCATTGGCTCCCTGTTGGCTCTCAGATCCAGATTTGTCATTAGATTCCGGTTTAAACTCTCCACACTCTAGCAATCGACCCTCATGCTGAATATTAACATGCCGTGCATAGTGCTGAAACGTCGCATATCTCTTTGAACAATGTACGCATTTATGCGGCTTCTGCTTGTCAATCTTATGCGTGATCCTCATGTGAGCATTGAGTCCGTTAAATGAGGGATATTTCTTCGTGCAGAGTTCGCATTTGAATGGGTTTCTATCCACTTTTGGCGGTGGGTTCGAGGTGAATGATGGTGGTGGGGGTGGTGGGATGCCAGGGCAGTCTATGGCGTGTACGTCAAGGCCGGTCTTGGTGGTGAAGGAGAGGCCGCAGCGGTTGCAGACTTGTAGATTGGCTGTAAGGGAAAGAAATGCTATTTGAGAGAGCTCCTACACTGGAAGAAATGACGAAGTTTTTTGATTCGCCAAAAACTTCGTCAGCTAAAGGCGAGAGTGTGTGTCAGGAGGAAGGAAAGTGGTCCAAACTTCTTATGTTCCTCTAATGGCAACAAGGAAATCCGAAGTTTTTTTGGTGGATAATTAACCAAAAAACTTCTTATGTTCCCTCCTGTGTAGAAGCTCTTTGACAGCAGTATTTGCAAAAATCACATTGGAAATTTGTGTCTTATTGGTAGTTTTGGCAATTTATAGACTTTCTAACGTAATTACACAATTGTCGGACATGAATGATGCATTTTATGGCTAACAATGTTTTAAAAGATATCCACAATCAATGACATCTTACCACTATCCTCTTCTTCTACTTCCTTGTACCCAACCAATGGTAAATGCACTTTAGTATAATTGACTTCTGGAGATGGTTCTGGATTATCATTGGGGTCATAATTGAGGACCAGAGTGGCCTGAAACATAAATGTAATTAAGGAGACATGCGCATAAAGCTCATTCATGTATTGCCCATAATTCGTCAATTTTCGTTCTGCTGCTGCAAATCAAATCTAGATTTCAAGCTGCCCTGGAGTACATAAAATGAGGAAAACACATTTGAATATTACAGTTGTTACTTTCTACTAAAGAAAACTACAATATTATAATATTCCAAGGTACTTAATTTTCTCTTTTATACCTTTGAATATTGTAGTTTTCGCCTGCCACTAAAGGAAAACTACACACCTGCAATAATCAAAGGCACTATCTTATTTCTATATACTGCAAATTTTGGTCACTAGTCTTCAACACTCTCTTGTGGCTGACTAAGAAAATGTATGTATGAAACAAACACTAGTCTTGCATGGTCGTATAACTTTCATACTAGTCAGGCTTTAAAGACAATCAAATTGATTAAAACTTTATTCCTATTAACCGAATCAAACACATTGTCTATACCTAAGCCAATCGTTTTACGACATCACTCTCACCTTCTTCTCCTCATTTCCTTCCGCAAGATCAACAAATTCCCTGTCATTATTTTGTACCACAGCAGAGACTTGCTGACCCATAGCTGGGACGTGGTGCCCTTGGCCCTGGACCTGATGATGCCTTGTGGCTGGGATCTGGATACCTACAACCGACACCTGGTGCCCCTTTTTAATGCCCTTGAGCCCCATGGGTGAGACCTGGTGCCCCATGGGTGAGACATGCAGGGCCTTAGGAGATACCTGGTGCTCCATTATGGATACCTGGTCACCCATAGCAATAGCAGAAGTCTGGTTCTGATTGGTTTGACCCTGGTGCTCCATAGAAAATACATGCTGCCCTATATTAGGGACTTGGTGCCCCATACCTGGGTCCAGGTGCCCGATTGCTGGACCCTGCTGACCTTCATTACCAGCATGTATGATATTGCTAGCACTGGGAGGGACAATCTTGATATCACTCTTTGCAATCTTCCTTGCCCTTGGATTGACCACTGACACCACTGAAGGACGCTTGATACCAGACACATGGACTAGCACAGGTTGGGCAGGCTCCTTCATCTCAAAACTGACATCCTGAATATCTTCCTCTATGAGTCCATTCAAAGGATCATAATCTTCACTCTTAACCTCATCTGTAGGTCCACTGTGGGCATTGGCCAGCCCTGCAGGTCCATTCTCATGCTTGACTTGCCCCAGGGGTTCATGCTCTTCCAATAAGTGCTGGTCAAGAACACTCTTCTTGAGATAGACAGCATCACAACCATTTTTCGGGCAGGAGAAGATTCCAAAGTCCTCAGACATGCTTAACAATCCACTGTGGTTTACAATATCATGCAGTCACAGTAGTTTTGGGTCTTCCAAATGTATTGCAAGACAAGCTGACTAATGGAACAACAACACTGAAGGACCTTTGGAACCTTGTTTCTTTGCTTTCTTCTGAGCTGATGTATGACTTTTTATTACTTAATACTTATTACATTATTACAAGAATAATCCTTTTGTCGGTCAGCTCACATGGCTAAGCCTACCTCATACATTAGAAGGTTTAAGGACAGGGGAGACAGGTAACAAAGGGGACAATATGGGTTGTTATTTTAATATGTATTTTTGGTGATAGCCGCACTCGCAAGGCACTTGTTATTGTTTTGTAACTTAAAAAGCGCTCTCTTTTTTTAAACAGGTACATTGAACAACCTCTGAGCTGATAACAGCACAGTTTCCGAAGAGCTCCAAAAACATATAAACATAAAATATACAATGGTCAGCTGTGTTGAAATGGTCAAAATAGTACAAGTTCTGGAGGTTTCCTTTGCCATTCAAGCAAATCCTAAATGAATGCCTATTAATAATTTAATCAAGAAGAACATTGCTGGATGTATTAACTTTTAAGGTTGCTCAGCAATGTTGGACATCATACCCCTGGACCTACTGGAAGAAATCCTTCATCATCTTTTCATCACCAAGAACTTTTCATCAATAGTGGCATTACATCAAGTAAACACATACTTTGAAAGTGCAGTCAGCACTTTTGTGGAGAAACAGTCTGTTAAAAAACGTCTGCCCATCGGATCCCTACTCTCCTCATACAAAAAGCATGGAAGTCGTGTCACTACAATGGACACCATTAAGCAGATTGAGTTCATGAATAGAGCTCTGGTTGACCATTTGAAGCCGGAATTCAAACCCTATGAACCCTTTGAAATTGGCAAACCTGTTGAGACTGCTATTAATGGCACAACGTTACTCACGCAGAGTGAGGCAAACATGATATGGTTGAGGATTGGCCTAGCAGGGCATTCTGTTATCAATGAATGGTTTGTGCCCTTGGATGTAGTGGACTGGAATCTGATCCAAATTCCATCACTACCAACAGCAACGGAGCTGCAATGCAATGGATTTATTGCCATGGGTCGTAGAGCTGTCAACAAGGTTCTGGTCTTCTATTTGGACTGTGGTGATCAATATACAGAGCCGTTTGCAGAGTACTCACCCCCGGATGGGTACTTGTGTCATAAGGTGCATTGTCTTTCTCCAGAAGATGTTATCATATCAATGCACAATCCGGACATGTGTCTAGAATACTTTCAGTTGAAGATTAGGGATAATATAATTCATGCCTCTGTAGTTCACAAGGCTTTAGTCAAGGAATATGCTTACCATTATACAAAAGTTAATATAAAGACAGGCCATCCTGAATTGGTGGCAGTGGAGGCTGTGAATGCTAAGCATGGACTTCCAAGATACTCCAACACCATTGAACATGTGGTGTATTCATCACAATACCAGTTATTACCACCTCAACCACACTACAGCCATAAACTGCCACAAGACCTTGCCAAAACTGAGGTACTGAACCAGAAGCTGCTTGAGGAAAACAGTTATGAGCATGACCATCCTCAGCATTTCTCCCTGAGCAAGGCCAGGACTTGGCAATATGGATATGGTCAAATGCAGCTGTCAGTGACATTGGATGAACAGAACTGGAAGTTGTATAAAATAGGCGGTTATTATATTGGCTCCCTACACACATTCTACAACTACTTTTTCTTCTGGGATTTCAATACTGATACATTTTCCGGGTTCAGAATCAACCAGCCGGAAGACATGTTAGCCATGGATTTGGAGTTGCCATCAGTGGATCTGAAGATGTGGATTGATGAACAGTATTTCTATTCATTCAGGGGGATTGACATGCAGTTCCATAATGGAAAGTTAATAATACTGGCACACCACCATCAGGATATCGAATGTGTACATGTTCTGCATTACTACATATTGGATGAGACCAACCTGGAGTTGGGAAGGAGTCCCATCAAGAAAAGGTCACCTGTTACAAAAGAAGATTCAGAAAGTAGTAATTAATTGCCATGAAACCCATCAGTAAACTTTATTTACATACATTAGAATATCTGATAACAATGAGAGAAACCAATGTTCAACTATGTTTAGCAACTAATTTTGTGAAAAATATACTTTTAACGATGTTAAATATTCAATAAATACTTGCATTTAACCACAACATTCAAAACTAATAATCCGTATATCATTAATGTTTGCTTCCGTGTTGCCACAGAGGGCGGCAATATATTTTAGACTAGCTTTATACAGAGGGGGATGTGGTAGAAGTGATCGCAAGTTGCTTGTCCCTGCGGCCCATGAACCTACTATACAAGAGTATAAGTAGGTTCATGCTGCGGCCCAAGAGGAGCGGGTTTGATTCCCCCAGCAGCATGATAATGAATATTGCAATTATGTGTGCTATTGCAATGACCCGGAAAAATAAGTGCCCTAAAATAGATACAAGAGAGATACATAGAAAAAATATATATTTAAAAAAACAACCTAACAAGAGCCTGTGCGTCACGTCATGCTGTGACAATGAAAGTTTCATAACACAAACTCAAAGGTTCTTGCCCATCAAATTAGGAAAAATATGTATGTTTACTTTTTTCGCAAGATGCATTTGAACATAAATCCAGGTATTGACAAGTTACTTTTTAAAAAGTAACTGTTACAGTTCCCGTTACTTTCCAAAATATTGTAACTAGTTACTTTTTTGTTACATTCCCAGAAAATGTAACTAGTTACAGTTACAGTTACAAAATCCGTTACTTTTTACTTAATAAGTATGGCCAGGTATAAGGGTATGGTTGTACAGGCCTACAGGTTACTTTCTATGGCTAAGATGTACTAGTGCAGATTGGCAGAAAAACATGTACATATATAAGTAGAACTAAGAAAATTTTCGGAAAAGTAACTTGTAACTGATTAAAATGTGGCCCGTTACAGTTCCCGTTACAGTTACTTTTTCAAAAAATGTAACTTGTTACTCCCCGTTACTCAGAAAATGTAACTTGTTACAGTAACGCCGTTACTTGTAACTCGTTACTTCAATACCTGCGGCGCCCATACTTTAGGACAGTATATAAAAACACCCTGTATATGCATGTTCCAAATTCGATATGCCAAACTCAGAAGACAAAATACCTAAAATAAGGGAGCTGTAGAAGTATGTTCCTTTTTTTAAACAACTTTATTCCAAATAATTTTAGTTATGAATTTAGGACACTTTAGCCGTCAGCTACGTGCGTATTGAAATGTCTTCTCAAGCATACTTTGGCAAAGAACTTCTTATCACAATGTGGGCACTCAAAGTTCTTCTCCTTCTCATGGACAGCTTTCGTATGCTTGGTCATTGAGGCCTCAGTAAATGCCGCATACTCACATTTCAAGCATTTGAAAGGCTTCTCTTTGTCATGTACTCCTGCTTTATGTGTGATTAATGATGATTTAGATCCATAGTTCCTCTTGCAAATATGACATTGGAACAAGTTTTCCCTGTTTCTCTTGTCATTGTGCTTACGGGCAATATGAGAATTAAGGGACGGCTTTGTTTTGAACATGCTTGGTGCCGGGCAGTGTGGGCACTGGAAGTCTCCCTCATGCTTTATTTTATGGTGGCGCCGCAAGTAGTCTTTCTTGACAAAGGGCTTTTGGCACAACCGGCATTTAACAAAGTATGTAAAGTTGTGGACCTCCTTAACATGGGTTGTAATACTGTCATAACCCATTATGAGAAGACATACCGGGCACTCATAAGTGAGGTCATTGTACATCTGGTCCACTTTGGAGGAGGCTGATGGATTGTTGTTGTTTGGATCCATGGCTGAATTTTCAGTTTCCTGTGTACTGAATTGTGTACTGAACTGCTTTGAGACGTGTTAATTTAACTTCTAAATATTGTTTATTAATTGATGTTCTTAATAGATTTTATTTTCTCAAGAGTCTGTCGGTACTCGGTGGTTAAACCGACGGTTACCAACCTATGATTACAATTATATAACTCTGAATCAAACGTCCGATTTATAAATACCAGCTGTTTTAATGTACCCTTTAGTAAATAAAAAAAGGTTGAAATCCAGTTGGAAATCTTCTCCCAGAAAAGAAAGTTGTTCATCCAACATGTCCTCAGACAAAAACAACAACCAGGAAAAGACTAGAGGAAATGACTCACAGGAGCAGTATTCGTCCAAGAATAAGAAGCAGAACCAAAGTGGCACAAATTCATCACTTGATCCAATGAGCATTGATAGCATATACAATGCCCTTACTTTTGAATGTCATGTATGTCTTCTTGAGATGGATTATGACAATATCATCAAGCATGTCAGGAAAGAGCACAATTTCACCAAGTTCTTCAAATGCCGGGTGTGCCAAAAGCCCTTCAATAAACTGGATTACGTCCGACGTCACCACAAACTGAAGCACGAAGGAGACTTCAAATGCCCACACTGCCCAAAACCAAATATGTTCAAGACTCGGGGTTCCGTCAATGCTCACATGGGGCAAGTTCACAATGAAGCCCGCAACATGCTGAATACAAAGACATTGTTCGAGTGTCACATTTGCAAGAAGAATTTCTTGACAAAGATTGGGCTGCAAAGGCATATTCCATCCGTTCATGAAAAAGAGAAGAACTTCAAGTGCCCTCAGTGTGATTATGCTTGCTTCTCAAAGACTGGTGTAAAAAAGCATTTCAAAGCTATTCACGGAAAAGAGAGAAACTTTGAATGTGCTTTCTGCGACAGGAAGTTTTCGTTCAGAGGACAGCTCAGGAAACATATGGATGGAGTTCATGTTGCTGAAAGGAGAGATTAGGAAGAAATCATTGCTCCAGTCTAAATTCATTTGAAATCGTTTAGAGCCATTAATGTATGATTGGCTCTGAGCTTAGATAAATAAAACATGTTTTCTTTATCTAGGGCTCTGAGCTTCTGACCTTGCTGTAAGTGTTGCTAAATGTGTTGTTAAGTAATAAAATACTGTTAGTAAAATATGTTACAATAAAATAACAAATCAACGCTTATAACGTGTCATAACTAGGTGGTCATTTATTGCCCGTATCTAGTAATTTAATGTCAGATCGTTTTAAAGACTTGACGGTCACTCGAAATCACAGATACTAATGCCGAAGGATCGCCGAAGGCTTTTATAAGTTTATTGAAGAAGAATTACCTTTAGCTTTAATAGTACAGTAAAGAGATTTTGATATACCTAAAATCTCTTGTACAGTATAGTCTCGACTCGAAACGGAGAGACCGAAAGAAGTTCTTTCGTTCTCTCCATTCGAATTAAAAGAGGTCTCTAAAATTATGCGTAGGATCAGTTTCTCTGGTAGGAAAAAAAATTCTTTCCTGGGAGGAAGCTTTTCTATGCTTTATAGAAAGAGAGAAGCTGAGCTCTTGCCGGTTGCACGGGCGAGGGAGATGGCGGCTGAGAAGAGAGGGGAGAAAATTTTCTGCCAAGAGAGAAATTGCGTAAAATTAAAATCCAAACAAGAGCCATGAAAAAAAAATCGTGTTCCATGAATCATGATTCCGGCTGACCAGCTTCGGGCGATTCGTTGTATTTCGGTCCGTGCCTTCTGATTTCTCTCCGACTGCCTCATCATGCCGTCCTCCCCCGCCCCCAACTCCGATCTCCTCGTTCCCTGCCTCCTGTGCCACGCCCACTCCTTCCACGCGCACGACCAACTCAGGCAGCACATCGACACGGAGCACAACATCAAGACCGAGGAGAGTATGATGGAGATCCAGATCAAGTCGGAGGTGTTTGAGATCGAGGAGGGCGAGATCACCATCGAGGAGAACAGGATCGTGCTCACGCCTCCGAAGGAGACCGTGAGGGAGGAGAACTCGGAGGAGTACTTTACAGCTCCGATCCAGGAGAGGGAAGAAGATGTGCTGCCAGAGCTCGATGAGGCCTTGGAGACTGCAAACACCTCCTCCTCCTCCGACTCGCCGGCTCCAATCTCAGACCAAGCCCAGCCTCAGAGCTCGACCCCCAGCGGGTATCATGCGCTGCCGCTCAGGATTGTTATGTCGGAGAAAGGCAAATCGAGCAAGTCAAAGGAGGCCACAGAGAATGGAACGCCTACACTGGATCCTACTGGAACGCATGTCACGCCCAAATCGTATCAGACTGCCACGCCCTCTCAGCTCGACCCTGGCGCGACTTCTCTGCGTCAGAATTCCACTCCGCAGTCAGAGCCACCCAACGACATGGATTCGAGCGAGAGTCAGGAGCCGACCGCAAGGAGGAGGTCACCTCGCAAGCAGATGACGGCAAAGAGAGCCAAGGTATCCTCTCCAGAGCTGGTAGCCACGCCCTCATCAGAGCAGGCACAACCCACACCCCGCAGGAAAACAATCAAGGAGAGACTGCGTCAGAAGGTCACTCCAGCTGTCACTGCTTCAGCCCAGTCGCCATCAGCCACGCCCACATCTCGCCCATCAGCAACGCCCACGTCTCACCCATCAGCCACGCCCTCCCCGCCGAATGAGTCCAACACCAGCCTGCTCCTCGAGCAACTGTACTCCCGTGTGTCGGCGTTCCAGTGCTCCGTCTGCTCCAAGGTGCTCGCCAGGAAGGCCGAAATGTCCGAGCATATCATGACTGTGCACGTGCGCGAGGGCGTCAAGAGCAGCGGCGACGACGTCATCTGCGTGCTGTGCGACAAGGCGTTCAGCACGCGAGGGTCCATGACGCGGCACGTGAAGGCAATCCATAGCAGGGAGCGCCCGGTGAGCTGTGAGGAGTGCGGCCGCCGGTTCGCCAACAACTTCAACCTGCGCTCGCATTTGCAGTATAAACATGGTGGCCTTGGAAAGATGGCTGACGTTAAGTGCGAGGATTGAAACGGTGCTTATTTATACTCTTCTTGTCAAATCAAAACTTCATAAATTATAGAATTGCAAATCTTTCATTAAGAAAAGTACAGTTTATTAAGGATCTTTTCCTTGAGATTTATTCAATTAAAGAGCCCGTGATACATATGATCTAAAAGTTAAGAATTGTTCCTTTAATCCAAAGAATCCAATCGTACATTTTTAAATAACACAAGCAAGATATATAAATCGTGAGAATAAATTCAATTGAAGAATGAAAAGCCGCCCTAGTTTTTAACGCTTCTTCATTTTCGACGGATGGCATTTCAAGAAATATACACCTAATTTTTACTGCCAAAACTACTTTTTTACTAACGTCCTTTACGTCTTGTTAGTACCAGAACACGATTAGCAGGTGAAGTTATGGCCCTTGAAATTGCTAATATTTAAGTGCTTAATCTAAAAATAATATTTGTGATGTTAGACACCGGCAAAAGGTTCTTCTCACTTGGAGGATTCTACTAAGTCTTTCCGTAATATTTTTTGACTGGCGATGTCAAAAGTAATGTGAAATTAACAATTTTGTCAGATTTTCCACAAAACAATACTTTAATTCTGACAGGTTACTGAAGCACTAATTTCATGGGTTTTGAACGTTACTTTATCTATGGTTTTGAAAGACAAAATTGTAAGTTTGTAACTACTCTTGTCTTCCATTCTATCTCAGTAAATTTTAGTAGATATGTTTCAGGCTGAGAAAAGGGATATATAATCAGGTTTCAGGTCTTCTGTTAGCTGAGATAAATTACTTTCTATTTTTTTTGGGGGGGAACTGTATTTGTACATATATTTTCGGGTGGCTGGACGTTGAACGAAAGCAATTGAACGAATTCAAATTGGACATTGAACGAATGTTTTTGGATATTGAACAAATGTTTTTGGACATTGAACGAATTTGTTTGGACATTGAACAAATTTGACTACTTAGGCTATATCATTGTCACAAAGAGGCCTACCAAACACACATTCAATATTAAAAAACAAAGGTCTACACATTAAGCAAGCTAAATTAAAAGTTTATTGGTAAAAGCAAATCTTTCAAATGTGCAACAATATCATAATACAACTACTGCATTCTGCCCTGCCCTGTACCCATTGTTGTCAGGAACCTACTCTCCCTATTCCTTTATTACTGCACCCTGCCCTGGGTTCACTGTAAGAGTTACAGTGAAGGACTATAACAGTCCAGTAATTAAATCCTTACAGTGATTATTTCACCGTCAGTCCCTTTATTTTTTCGTCAAATTGAAAACGCCCAAGAGAAAATTCGTTCAATGAAAAAAGTATTCGTTCAACGTCCAACACGCCATATTTTCCTCCTCATTTTCAGTAACCGTATCATTGTCAACAAGCTTCATTGAAATCGTTGACGGTCCGCTCCGTCATTGCCTCCGTCTCCTCAACAAACATTTGATCATCTATAACGCGGACGGACGGTCCGTTCCTCTCCTCAGTAATGATTTCCTCACAATCATCTTCAAGTCCAACCTTCAACAGTTTGGCAACGCCACTTGAGTAGGCAACACCAAGTTGACTAACCAAGAATAATCTACCAGTGATTGCCTCCCATCCACCATGTCCGACCTCGACCTCCCGGACCCCATGATCTACTGCGGCATGTGCGACGCCCGCTACAACAAGGTGTCCAGCTACGAGAAGCACCTCCTCCTCTCGCACCCGTCGGACACGAACGAGCTGGAGCTGTCCGACCCGACCATCCAGTGTGGGATGTGTGTCGAGGTGTTCTACAGGATCATGCCGTATCAGCTGCACTTTGATGACCATGTTGAGGCTGAGAGAGAGTATGAGCAGGGGGGTGCTACTCAGGGGGCAGAAGATGAGCCTGAGGGACAACAGCAAGAGGATGCCAATGTGGACCAGGAGCAGCTGATGCAGTACTTTGCTGAGGGTGGTGGGCCGTCTCTCGTCAAGGAAGAGGGCCAGAGTGCTACTTCTGTGGGAGGCCTTGAGAAAGCTGATCCAGCTGAAGAGAGCCTTGAAGAGGTGTCCGAAAATACTGAAGAAATGCCTAAAGAACATGAACAAGTGTTAGATAATTGCACTGATTCGAAACATGATGCTGAGCCAACCTCAGAGGAGAGTGCTGAAGAAGAAAACCCTGAGGCAACTGAAGAAGCTGGTGATCAAGTCTCTGGAACAGAAGATGAGAGCGCAGACGATCAAGCTTCGGAGGCTGATTCCGAGGAAGTTGCAGATGGCACAGAAGATCACTCTTCTGAAGCTTCCTCTCATAATAGTGGTGAAGATCACTCCGAAGTGGATGCTACTCCTAAAGAGGATGCACCGGATGAAGAACCCACTGAAGAGCTCAAGGCTGAATCCACAACCAATACTCAGAATCAACTGTGCTCCATTTGTAATAAGACTTTCTCATGCTTTGAGGACTACAAGATCCACGTATACGGGGCTCACACCGGCCATCAGAAGGCGCTCCTCAGTCAGAATAATCTGGTCGTGCGCACTCCCAATGAAGGGCTTGGTTATGAGGAACTGGTGTACTATCGCTGCAAAACGTGTGCCAATATTTACAATGACAGGCCAACTATGATCATGCATATGGACAGCCATAAACCGGTGAACAGCAGGCAAATGGCAACTAAGATCTTGGCAAGGGGCAAAAGCCTGCCAAGGAAGATTATTTCTACTGCTACCAGCAAGAAGGAGAACAACAACAACAACAACAACAACAACAACAACAACAACAACAACAATAACAACAACCGCAACATCAA
>LR139699.1:0-26364 GCA_900659605.1 Tisbe holothuriae | reverse complement strand
TTTCTTCATTCATGAGTTATTGGTTGATCTTAAGTTCTTGCTATGCACCCAGCCAGGGCTGTGAGCAAGTGCTGGAGAGGTGGCAAATTTTGTGTAGCCCTGCTACTCACCCACAAGGAACAACCATGAGATAGTCATCCTTTTTTCCACTGTAATCTTGACACCTCACTCGAATTTGTTGGCTCTTTTGCTTTGCAGGAAGGGCTTTTTGGGATTCATGTGCACTGTAGAAGTATGATGTATGAGCCTTAAAAACTTCCTTCTTCATCGACTCAGTTAGAGTCTTAGCCAGCAAATCTGATATGTCAGCACCTCTGTCAAGTCGTTTTGTTATTGTTGCTGGTGGCACTGGTGTCAGGGCCCCTCTCTTCCCCTGATTTAATTTGGAGTTTACCTCATACAATTGCTGGAACTTCAATTGTCCCTGATCATCTTTGACCTCTCTGAACTGACATATAGTTCTACTAGGAACCTTCCATCCTTCCCTGACCAAGTGGTAGTCCTCTTTATCTTTCAAGGCATTAATTCGGGGGTGGCTATCATCAATGTGTTCCACATGGATCTTTTGAATTATTCCCCTAGGGATATAATCTGGGAAATGTTTTAAAGGCTCTACTTCACTATCTCTCCACAGAAACATTTTGTGCATTAATTCTGGGTCATAGTCTTCAACAGCTGCATCAAGGCCAGGGTACACCATGTAGGATGCAACATTTGTGAACAAAAACATTTTGTGCGTCACATAACGAAGCTGCATATGAAAAGCATTTATATCATTGTAAATGGCTAAGACTTAAAGTATTTATAATATTTTTTGTTGATTTGCCAGCCACCAATCTTTACATATGTACTCCTTAGCATGGTCATGGTAAGGATATGATATGATAAAATGTATTATATATAGCTTCTTCCATATTCTACCTTGTCAAAACAAGCTATTCATAGCTATGGCATAGCTATTTTTTCTTATGCCATTCATTGGCAGTGCACTACATTTACTTCAAGTACGACATTGTATATAGTATGTACATAAATAAAAAACCGAAAACCGAACCGAAAACCGAAACCGAAAACCGACTTTTTCAAAAACCGAAGCCGAAAACCGACCTCGGTTTGTATTTCAAAAACCGCACGTCCTTATATATTATACCTCATGCAGGCGTTTATTATTGTCATACAATAGTTGTTATTCTATTTATATTCTGATATGTTGGGCATTTTACTTGTCTCTAAAATGACTCTTCTTCCAGAGCCGAGTGGACCAAATTCGTCTTGTTCTTCGACACAAAAAGCGAAGGCAGAGACAGCGACGGCAAGAAAATGCTGCTCGGCCGCTACGCCCGTTTACTCAAACTGTACGCAGCCCTGGACAAAGCTGAGCAAGTTCAGGGCCGCACAGACCCGGAAGAACTCAAAACCCTCGTTATCAACATTGCAAAGCACCGCGAGGATTTCTTAGGCATGGAGTGCTCCATCAGGGTCATGGATAAGGTAATTACAAGCATTACTAGTAGATTCTAATTGTCATTCAAATTACTGTAATTCAAGGTATTTTTGTAATTCAAATTGTAATTCATTACATTAGTCTGGAAATGTAATAGTGATTGTAATTTGTAATTCTAAAATGAAATGAATTACAAATTACTTTTCCCCTACACAGCTAAAAAAATAAAGTTAAATGTTGCTCATAAACAATTTCCAATGCATTAGAGCCTAAAAATGTTCTTGCCAATTTTTGATGTTCTCTGGGTTAAGCCCCTTTACATAGTAAACTAATTTGAGAAAAGTAATTTGTAATTTGTAATTCTAGACTTCAGAAAAAGTAATTGTAATTGTAATGAATTACAATTTTTTGGAAAAGTAATTGTAATAGTAATTTACAGAAAAATAATGTAATTTAGTAATGCTTGACTATCAATAAGAAAGTACGAGACGAGTACTCCAAAGTGCAAAGTGCTCCAAAGTCCTCTTTTCTCCGGACCCAATCTGCAACCCGATCCTTCCGTCGAGCAGGAAATGCTGCCGAAAAATCGGACGGTCTCAAAAAAGAACTTGAAGAAGGGCGAGGAAAAGAAAAGGAGAAGAAAAAAAGGGAGGAAAACGATAAAACGGTTTTCTTGGGACATTAAAATATGGCCAAAAATGGGTCCTTTGTGTGCATTCTTGGCGCTGCATTTATGCATCGACTCCGTTTTTTGCCACTCTTTTGCCTTCACTCAGGCTGAGAGGCCGAGTCTTTTCCTCTCTCCTCTCTTTTTGGCCCAGAGTGCCTCGAGCGCCTCGAGAATCTGGTGCCTCAGTGGACGTCTTCGGCCCAAAATCCTACCCGCCCAGCGAGATCCCAGCTCCGCTCCTCAGTGAGGCTCAGTCTCCTCTGGCTAACCTGGTCAAGAGCTCAGCCTTTTCCTCAGTCTTGCACTGGGACGCCACGCGGGAGCAGTGCTAGGAAGAAAAATCGTCAATCGCCATCTTGGATTCCTCCGTCGCCAAGGTTTGGATTCCACTCGTCCCGTGCCCGTCATCAAGGGTTCCTCGCTTCGTCCACCAGGGAGACGCCCACCATCAACTGGATTCAAATAGGTGAGGCCGACAAAGAGGGAACAAAAAGTAGTCTCCATATTCTATTTCTTTCTCAAGTGCGGAAATCACAAATAAAAACATTTCTGTGGAGGAAATTAACTCCAGTATTTTTATGCATTACTGTTGGTGATTAGGTAGCTGTCTCTGATTAGTGATTACTCATTTTGTGCCTGTAGCTAGCCCGGCTGGACTGACCACGCTAGACGATTTGACTCCCACTTGCTCTAGTTTAAGCTCATTTAGGTCTCCTGATTATGCTCATTACTCGGATGATAAAAAGGAGATTAGACGAGGAAGTCTAGATCAAGGAAAGGGTACTCGATCAGTCGTACTATAAGTCGGGTTAATATTTGGCGGATGTTCCCTTTAAGACAACTACCAGCTATTAATTTTAGTAAATTCAATCGATATCTGTAGCTGCACTTCTAAATCATTCCTATTTTCAGGTTAGTCAATGAACTAGTCCCTCAATTTTTACGTTTATCAGGAAACAATCATTTCCCGAGTCTAGAATCCCTTGAATGAGAGGACTTATTTTTTGCGTCGCAAACAAGTACTCGCAAAAAATATCCCAATGCATTGAATGCAAACAAAACTTTAATGCGTCTCCAGAAACGAAATGCGCATTTGCTTGAATTTCTTGGAACATGTACTCCAAATTCCCGAACGTAGTCAGGATGAAGATACTAATTTTCGATTCAATCAGTTGTTATTTTACTACTCAATTATATAATTGTAGTAGTACGTAGAATAACAAAATGCGCATTTATAAAAGTAAATAGGAAGTGATTTTATATGGCATTTAATCATTTTTCACTTTTATATATCACATAAACATGGTAATAATACCGAGTATATAAAATTATACTGCAATATTACCATTATATATCCTCTGCGATATTGTTTTGGGTATCTTTATTCGCACAATATGTTTTAAACTAGCGTTACAGACAAACAAGGACGTAAAGTCGCATTTAGCATCTCAAAAGTAACGTATTTTTTTGGCTGGCTCTTTGGGGAGCGGCTAATGTTTGTGTACTAATCAAACATAATTTGAGATCGTAAAATTGGATTACTGATAACGTTTGGGGAATTGAGATCATCGAAGTAGTTATCAAATTATATTGCTGGCAAGAACAAACTCTAGGACTTTATTACAATCTTCTTCATCTGATGCATAATTTTTACAGGGCCTGCCTACACCCTGGTTTCCTAAAATGTGAAAGTTCTACGCTAACAGTGCCAATAACCGTTGAAAAAGATTATACTTGAACTAACCCAGCGTGCCAAGATGAAGGTTCAGAAACAGCTTCTCTTCATGCTCCTGCTGTACTCTTTACTCGCGGATGAGACGCACTCAGCGCCAATCTCGCGCTTCAGAGAGGGCGGCGACGACGGAGAGGCTGATGCCGTTCATCAGCAGAGGAGACGGAGGAACAATGATCTCAAGAGGCCGAAGAAGCCAGAGTTCACGGACGACGAGGAGTCTCCTGTGCCAATCTACGCAATCAGCGGACACCAGGTAGGTAAACATATCATTGGCATTCGTTGTGTAGTGGAACTTTACTCGGGAATTTTATATGAATAATGGTTATAGTATCCTCTGGGATGAAGTGCCACGATATTTATATTTGTTCCCTCCTAATTTCTAGCTTGACCTCAAGTGCAAGGCGAAGGGCAATCCACTGCCGACCGTGGCCTGGTACAAAGACGGCGTCCAAGTAACCAAGAAGAGCCCGCGTACCTTCAGCAAGTATCGCCTCCGCCAGTGGATCCTGAGCATGGACGACGCCAAGGCGTCTGACAACGGCATCTACAAGTGCATCGTGTCCAACGAGCACGGCTCCGTCAATAGGACATTCGACGTGAAGGTCGAGGTCAAATCGAGCGCCGTACTGCCAATCATCCGCGCGGGTGAGTTCAACGCTGTTATTGAAAGAAGGAATGTTAATGTTATGATTCTCCTTTTCCAGGCCACCCCGGAAACCACAGTGTGGTGAAGGACTCGCCCTTCCGAATGGAGTGTCGCAACGAGATCCTGGAAGCGGGCGACCCCCCGATCATCACGTGGTATCACCATGAAATCGACCCCGCCACTGGAGGCATACTCAAGGAAGACGGCAACATGGTCATGTCTCTGATGCAGCAGTGCACAATCAACAAGGTGTGCCTGGTGAACGGGGAGAACGTTTATCTTGACCTTGACCCAGAGGTATGTAGCAAGCTCGTGAAGTATGATGTAAACTGTGACATAATGCAATTCTCGCTCCAGGCACTCGAGTTTGTATCCGTGGTCAAGGCAGACGCCGGCTGGTACACCTGCGTGATCAGCAACATGCTCGGGGAGAGGCACAGCAGCGGATACTTGACCGTGCTAGATGAGCCTCCCCAGGACCCCAAGGCGGAAGCAGATCATACCATCGTGGTGGCAAAGTCCAGCATTGGTGGAGTGATCATCATTGCGGTACTCGGCGGGATTGCGTTGTCGGTGTTCTGCTGGCGAAAGTAAGCAATCTTTTTTCTAGGCTTTTCGTTCTTTTTTGACGTGTTGTATTTTAGGGTTAAGAAAGAGAGGCATCAGAAACGCCTTGCCACTGAGACCTGGAACAAGGTCTACGAATGGACCAAGGTGGTTCTTGTGGAAAAGCAGCAGGCGGGAGAGCCACTCCTGGCGCCTAAAGTCACCATCGAGAAGAAGAGGTAATTTTCTCGTTACGACCGTGTTATCATGATGACTCATTCCGTTAATTTTTCAGAGCGGAACACACTGGAAACTCGCTGCAATCTCCAAGCGACAACGAATACGAGTTCGTGTCCTCCGACCCCAAGTGGGAGATCGATCGCCAAACCTTCAAGATGACGACCACTCTGGGCGAGGGCGCGTTCGGACGCGTCCGCTTGGCCGAGACGCTGACGGAGCGGCTCCCCCGCCTCGTCGCCGTCAAGATGCTCAAGGACGGCCACTCCGACCAGGACATGATCGACCTCGTCAAGGAGATGGAGATCATGAAGGTCATCGGCTCGCACGCCAACATCATCAACCTGCTGGGTGTGTGCACGCAGCCGAGGGGGAGGCCGCTCTACCTCATCGTCGAATACGCAAAGAACGGAAACCTGAAGGATTTCCTGCGTCGGCACCGGCCCGGTCCTCTCACTCCCGCTTCGGGGTCCGAAGGCACGCCGTCCCCCACGTCCGGGTTCTACGAGACGCCGAGCGCGCGTCGCTTTACATTCAGTGGGCCGCCGCCGCCGTACCCTGGTCATGAGGGGATCCAGCTGTGCGAGGGCGACGAGCAGGACCAGACGCCCCGTGGGTTGCCGCTCAAGGACATGCTCATCATGGCGCACCAGGTGTCCAAGGGCATGCAGTTCCTGGCGAGTAGGCGTTGCGTGCACAGGGACCTGGCTGCCAGGAACGTGCTCATCGCAGAGAACATGGAGCTCAAGATTGCGGACTTTGGCATGGCGAGGTAAGATTAGTCATGACAATTTTAAAAATAGAAGCTAGTCTTTCTGATTCACTCATTTAATGTCTAGCGATTCAGACTTTATATGATCAGAAACAGGAAATAACAAAGCCGCTTGATGTCGTATGTGCTTAAATTTGATACAAATGAAAGTATATAAAAGCACTATGTAAATCTCTCGATTCTCATTTTAAATTATCAAGGGAAAGGCCTTGACCAAGCAAACAGCATTGATAAAACGATAATAACAACGTCATAAACGAACCTGGCTGAATGCTGACCTTTCCAAAAATATTAATCACTGCTTTCTTCTAGGGATTTGCACGACGCCGACTACTATCGTAAGAACTCCTCCGGCCGCGTTCCCCTCAAGTGGATGGCGCCCGAGGCCGTCTTCGAACGCCTCTGCACCACACAGTCGGACGTGTGGTCCTTCGGAATCCTCATGTGGGAGATCGTCACCCTGGGAGACTCCCCGTTTAGGGACGTGCCCCCCGAGGAGTTCGTGGAGAGGCTCCGACTGGGCCGCACTCTGCCCCAGCCGACCAACTGTCCTGACAACGTGTTCGAGCTTATGCAGCAGTGCTGGCGGATGGTGCCGCAGGATAGGCCCGAATGGGCGTGCCTGGTGGACCAGTTGTCAATGCTGCACGCGGACGCTCAGCCCAATGTATATCTCGAGCTCACGCACATGCCGTCGCCGCCTGTTTCGCCGGGGCATCAGGCGATTAGGTAAACAAAAATATGAATAATAGCCCCATTAAGAGTTAGGACAATGAATTGAAAAGAAAGTGTGGTGCAAGTGATTGTCTTGGCCATTTTTAATACATGTCTCGCATAATAATAGTACGTAAACTAGCTGCTCAAAATAGCCCTGCAAATATCAAGTGCCAAGATCTCTCAGATATAAAACTAATAAGCATCATCTAACTGCGTCCGATAGAAGAAGAGAGCAAGGATTTGTTCGAGTAAATATACAAGGAAGAAGATAAGAAACGCAGATTAGAACCACAACTACCTCATGATCTGTTTATGAGAGCAAACGGCAAAACAAATAGCTAGTATCATGTCTTGTAACTGAAGAATAGATAACAAAGAATATGCTGAACCAATACCAAGAAGTACAAAAATATATGCAAACAAATGTTGTCGATTGACACATCCCAAGAAGAGAAGGTTCCGTACAAATAAAATGCCCAGAAGCTCCATGTCAAAGTTAAAAGTTAATCATATACCCTGTTAAAATGTTTTAAAAAGTTGTTTTGTAACTACCTCTGTATACTTTGACTTTCCCTCTCAAAGGGGGAATGTTAAAGGCTGCTTATAACGGAAATATCCTTCCCATTATTCTATTGTGAAATAGAACCAAATAAATATCTATGCTGTAAACATTCCCTTGATGGGATCAGTCGATTGTTCATTTACTTTCAGGCAAGGGAAGTAGCTTTTTCAGGTAAAAGTAAAAAAATCCAGAGCACACGGAGAATATAGCCGCCGTGGCTGCCTCGAGGAATGACTACAAAGCTAGGATCGCCAAGCTGGAAGACGCGATTCAAAAACTCCCGTAAAACGCTTGTAGCTAGGACCGAAACAGAATCAATTTTCTCTGCTAATTATTTAAAATTGTCTTCTGGTCGTTATTAACTCTGGGCGCGGTGTTCAAGTTTTAAAGATGTTTTGTAGTGTCCTTGCAGTAGGAATATTTAGGTATTCCAAGGTGCTGAACAGGGGTATTGATATCTAATTCCAAAAACAGCCTGAATAACTAAGGAAACGAGAGGAAGGTATTATTCACTTCTTTTTGCTTTGCGCGCGTAGTTTATTAAATAGTATTAAATTAATGCAGGTGGGCAATTTTGTGCAAAAATTTATATTCTGTAGGTATAACGTGTAGGATTAATAACTATGCAACATAAAACAGACTAGTTCTTTCTACATATTAGTAAACAATTTTGGCTGTACACAAGAATTTTATCCGCATGCTGTGTAGGCATGGAAACCTATTTAAAGTCTAGGTTTCCATGTGTGTAGGGTAATCAATTTTTATCCATGATTTAATTATAATCTGTGCATATCACGGGATTTTAGTCCTCCCTGGTCACCCGCTCTGCCTCCGCCGCCTCGGGCTTGAACAGAACGTGGTTCTCGATGATCTCGGTGTAGAACTCTCCAAAGACGGCTCGGTTGTAGTTCACCAGACGGACAAAGTTCCCGGCGATTTGCGCCAGCTCCCTCTGACACAGCGTCAACCCCGGCGGCATCTGCAGGGGCGCAGACCTCGCAGCGGAGATTGCCTGTTTGTTGAAGTCCACGAGGCGCCGCTGGACGAGGTCTCGGATTCTGTGGTTGGGGTCCTCCATCTCGCGGATCTGCTCCTCCAGGTTCTTGACCGTGGCCTCGGGAAGCGGGTCCTTCTCCTTGTCGGCCAGGTACTCGTTGACGTCCGTCACTACCTGCACGGCCACGTTGGGCAAGATCTTGAGCAGGTCGTTGTCGTCGTAGAACTCTTCCAGCAGCACGTCGGCGTGCTTCTTCAGCTTCTCCTTGAGGCGCTGGGCGTCCATCGGCACCACGAAGCCGCCCACGTTGCTGAAGGTGAGCAGGATGACCGCGGTGCTCACAGCTGTGCGTTCGCAGGCGTCCCTGATGGCGGTGATGCGCTTGTGGTCCATGACGAGCGTCTCGGGCAGGTCGTTGAACTCGTCCCACTCGAGCAGCTCCAGAAAGGCGTCTGTGAGGACGCGCTGCACTTGCAGCTTGTGATAGCGTGGGTCGGTCGTGTCCTCACCCTCAGGCGGCGCGTGGCGCTTAAGCCAGGCACGCGTCACGGCAAGACCGTCCTCCTGTGTAGTCAGGAACTCTTTGAATTTGGTCTTCTCGTATTCGACGCTCTGCGACACGATCAGAGGCCGCGCCTGCTGGATGTGGAAGTTGGCCATATCCAGCTTCATGTTGTCCAGAGTCTTCATGATGCCCTGGAAGAGCGGCACGACATCGGTGGTGACGCGTAGGGCAGCGATCTCGTCGTCGCGCACGGGAGCGCACAGCTGACCCATCAGGTTGAGCACATACGCAGCATAGCCGGGGAAGTCCAGCGCTCCGTTCTCAGCCTGCTGTGCGATCAGATCGAGGTCTAGCTTCTCCTTGATATTGTCGATCACGCGCTTCTGCTGCGGGACGAGCAGGCCGAGCAGACCCTCCTTCACCTCACCGAGCAGATTCAGGGCCTGGTTATAGTTTGGCGGGTCTTCCTTGAGCTCAGTGTCGAGGATGTCCCAGAAGGCGCGGTGCACCACGGCCTTGACTTGCTTCTCCAGGGCAGACTCCGGCCCTCTGAGGTCCTCCAGCATGAAGTCCTTGTCGACGGCGATCTCGTGAGCCAGGAACATGTTTGAGATTCCCTTGGCGGCGTCCATGACCTCCGAGAGCGTCATCTGCTTGAGGCCGGACCCCGAGGCCGCGCCAGCAGCGTCGAATCCGGGCACGAAGAAGCCACGTCCATTGGGCGACGGGGAGCTGTTGTGGGAACGCGTGCGGCGGCGCTTCAGGGTTTTCTTGGGGGTCGCCTGTGGTGCGGTCGGGGCTGGTTGAGCTGGTTTGATAGCCGTTGTGGACGGACCGGGCTGAGGAGGAGGCGGCTGGTCGGACATGTCGACGTCAAAGAAGTAGTACCTAGAATGTTCAATTATTAATAATTTACAAAAGGCAAAATAAAGTACAAATATACAAAATACAAAATCGCCAAATCGGTGAGGATGTGATTAACGAATTAAGAGTATTAATGACGATTACGTTTGCAATATACCTGCCACAATTATTCTCATGTTTTAAAGTCCTTATACGACATTTTACGCTTCCTTATTACCATTCTTCCTGACGTTCCTGTGCAATGCAACTTTGCTCTTTTATGCCGTCGGTTTGCATGTTTGGGTTAACTCTCTTTATATACATGTATATAGAGCAAGTTAGTTTGGGTTAATACGTAATATGTAAAGCTACTTGTTTTTGCATAATATATCTAATAATCTTACATGGCTGTTCCTTTCCGTTATACTCCGTCAATGTCACTTTCCTAAAAACTTGAGGTAAAATGTGGTTTCAATCTTTTAAATCCCCCTTTCGATCCCTTTAAAGTTTCTTCTTTGTTCTTCTCGAACGACGGAGAAAACGCAAGAAGCTTCGCGAACCCTCACGCCTCAAATCGAAAATATCGACTTTATTTTTTACCTGGATTTTGTGTGTGATCAATATTCGTCCATTCAGTTTCGCCAATCGATGCTGGGAAGTCACAAGTCTGCTCCCTTTAATTTGATGGAATCCCTCCAAAGTTCCACTCCTTTGTCTGGTATCCTCCTTTTCTTCTACGCCTCTGGAAGTGTTTTTATCGTCTTCTTTTCTGCGTTGTTCTTCCTACAGTACTGAGTACTCACTCAGTCCACTGTGTTTAAAAGGCCTTCAAAAAGAAGAAACACATAAAGTTGGCGTTTGGGCTCAGCGCCTGCGCTGCTCTTGGCCTCAGCTACCCTAGCCTTTCTTTCTTTCTTTACCTCAGCTCAGCTGGGGTTGCTCCGTCTGGGCGCGTGCGCTTTTCCCCCTGCTGTCCACATCGTTGCCTGCCTGAGCTCAAAGAATTTGAAAGAAAGAAAGAAGTCGTCGCACTGCGCGTCATGACGCTACTTCACAGAGAAAAAGCTTTTTTGCCAAATTTATGCTCATTCTTCGTTCGCTTTATCTTATATTTTGAGACAAGGGAAGGGTATTACGTAGCCTGCTTTTAGGTGCTGCAGAGAAGAGGGGGGAGAGAGAGAGAGAGAGAGCTTGATCATAAACTCTGGATTTGCAGTTGCGACGTAACGATCCGAGGCGGATATCTAGTTTCTTACGTAACTAGCACTAGGAACAAAGTAACCCTTTCAAAATGAAAAATCCACAACTCCTCCTAATAAGTGCACAGGTCGGGACTTGGAATTATTTTTTCCAAGGGTCGGGATCATAGATGTATAGTGTTACTCATAGACTGTACGCTGAGAATATATCCCTTTCTCAACTGTACGTCATATCAATCCAAGGACCACTAAAATAGACCAAGGATCACTAAAATAGGCTATCTGATACATTCAGTGCAGCTGCTACACTCTTACTTCAGTTTGGCGTTGCTTCAGTCTAATTCTATTCGATATTCTCTTCTTTTGACACTTTTTCTGTGTTATACTTACGGGCTCTTTTAATCAATATTATATATTGGACATTTTGACAATCAACTGAATCAAGTTCGTAATAAATTGTATAGTCATTCCACCCCCTAAAATAGAACAAACGTGTTTTATGAAGATGCATACTGCACAGGGTGATTCCCTAAAATGTGAAAAGTAATCACCTCTCTATCTCCGGTAATACTGGTCATAAACAGGTCCAACATATACCAAATTAAAGACAAAAGTCAGACATTTGATAAAATCATAGCACCATATAACAAAATATACATACAATATGTAATATTTTTATGTTCACAGTGCTACAAAGATAGACCAATATTTCAGCAATTTTCATTCTTGGAAAAGCGCCAACTTTGCAATGTTACAATAATTCCATGTTTTCCAGCTGATTCCCTCATGGTTTAGCATATAAATGTCCCAGGGGCTCCTTGGGTTCATGGTCTCTAGGGTAGTAAAAGCCAATAACAGCAATTTAAGGACATTATTGATTCTAAGCTGAAGTCTTTTAGAATGTCTCAAATTTCTTGTTCTTTAAAAACACTAGAATAAACAAGTTCTGAAACAGCACACCCATGTTTGAGGCCTTCCTTTGAAGTGATAGTTATAGCAAAAAGTTCAATGCACAATTTTTATCAAAAGTTCCCACTCTTGGCTATCATTTGGTACCCATTTTGTTACTCTCAGATACAAATGGTAAAAGTTAGAGGTATGATTACTTTTCACATTTCATGGAATCACCCTGTAGATTTGCAGGAATATCAAGCCAAGGAATTCTACACTAGTGTAGAATTCCTTGATCAAGCTTATTAAATTACTATTGAAGTATTCTCTTCATTACAAAGGTCTTAATATACAGCTACGCTATCATCATTTAAACTGGGCTAAGAAAATTTATTTCGGAAGGCTAAAATTCCAACATAGAACAGTAGAACTACTAAAAAGTAAAGGAAATACCTTCACTGTGCCTTGTTGCTGGAGCTTTACTTCTTAAAAGATTTATAAACGGTATAAAAATATTACATAAAAATATTTTGTCACTTATCAGCGTTAATATATTATAAAAAGGTAATGATACTTGACACGTTTCAATAATTTATAAATGCAACATTTCGGGCAGGTAAACAACCTAGACTTGCCCTTCCGTCTCTATTATTTAAATATGAATCACAGCAGTGCCAGTGTTTGGTGGCTTGAGTTATCATCTTCTTCTCTAATCCATTTTGATTCCCTTTCCACTGAGCTCCTTCTTGGCTTCTGCGATCTCCCCCTGCAGCTCGGTGGCCGCATCGTTGCAGTCGTTGAAGGTGGCCACGCGGTAGACGAGCGTCAGCAGCGAGTAGACGCCGAAGAGGACGACGGCCAGCAGCGGGGAGAACATGACGAGTTGCTCATTCTGAAAATGGGAAGAACAATTAGTCTCAATAAAGTTTAATGCACTAAGTGACTCTGCCTCCGGTCTCCCTTTGACTGATCGTCCAATGTCCTTACCTTGCCGGTGAACTCCTTGAAGACGATTCCCTTGAGCATGGCGCCCCAGAGGCCGAACAGGATGACCGACACGGTCAGGAACTTGACCAGCTTCGTCATGAACACCATGGTGGCAGCGAGTGTAGATATGACGGGCAAGGCGGGCAGCGGTAAGTGGTGATGTCACCAAAGAAGGTAAATAAAAGGAAATATTTTGTTCCGGGAGGCGAAAGAAAACGTGAAGCTGAGGCAGGTCAATTTTGCATTTTTGCTTCAATGAACCAGAAGGGCTGCCAGAGTTTATGAGATGACAATGCCAAGTACATAAAATGCTAAAATATGCATGAATATGGCTGACTAGAAAAGGAATGTTATTTTATATGATAATGTAAAATATTTAAATAGTGACAGATAAACATATTTATAATAATTATATTTTATATGGTAGTTATTGCTTATTAGCCATATTAGGAGCATAGAAAAATACATTTTGGTCCTGATGGATAAAAAGTGGAGCCCTGGATGAGATGATGCAAGTTTTTCTGTTAATAGTGAAACTATTACTTTTAATAGTATGTATTCATTAATTATGGAGTAGTTATTGCATATAAGACGATATTATACCCCTATGCTTAGTGACTTTAAATCATTAATGAATAAAATATATTTTTTTCTCCGTTGTGTTATTTTTCACATTTCCCGCCGTAGGCCAATCAGGGGAGTCAGAGCCATTAAAGTTGTAAAAAACAGTATAATAGATTATTGCTTAATTAATGAACATAAGGCGTTTAAATATAAATATTTAAATTTTATGAGTCCGCCTGCGTGGTTTATGCATAACTTATTACAAAAGTTATGGTGGTTCCGAGCTCCACTTTCGAATATACACTGCCTCTGTTTTCTCCGTGTTCCCCCTGGATTCTTGGAAAACTTTTTAACTCCGCTCGCCGCGTTTTGGCCACGCAGCAGCAAGCTCAGCAGCAGCAGCAGCAGAGCGAACTCACCTCGCCCCAACAGGCAGCGCAGGCCGCACTCACACACTGCCTGCTCTGCCCTTCCTCAATGTATTTTTAGATGACACCACGCTGTCGTGAGACTCATTTTCAAAGCGTCCTCCACTCGAGTGCTTTTACAGCCTTATTCAGCCTTTGACATTCGGGAAATCCCCTCCACAGCCTTCGCCAGCACCAACAGCAACTCCACCAATCCCTCGCGGAACGCATTCCACAATTCTGGATCCCATTTAAACGGTGAGTAGAGCAGCAAATTGGTCCCGTCATCCGTCCGTCCTCGTGGCCTTTCGCTGCATCAGCCTTTAAGAAAGGATCAAAGTCTGGCTCCTGGCAACCAGTTTCCACGTGTCTGCCTGTCTCCCCCTCTTATCTTTAGAGAGAAACCCGTTTTCACGATCTGTCATTCGGGACATCTCGACTCACACACAGGCGCGCTGCACTGACGCAATGTGTGCGTGCGTGCGTAAAGGAAGCGACCCCAGACCAGCCAGCCAGCCAGTCAGGCAGGAAGGAAGTGATTGTCCTTCGAAAACGGTCCACACCCTCTGGCTGGAGCACGCTCAACGATCATTAGCAACCCTCCTTCTTATATATGGCATGATACACTTGCTCCACATCAAGCGCGGATCATTTTATTTTTTAAAGTTGGCCGCTTGCTGCCTTCGCCACTTCTTCTGCTTCATTGCCAAGGACAAAAAAAGCCGTTCTGAGCCTACATTACATCGACACGCGGTTCCTTTTCCTCTCGCTAAAACACAATCGCAGTCTTTGTTCGCCAGCGAACTTTCAATGAACGCTCCGTTGTGCGATCGGGGGAGCTGTAACTTTTGACATTTACATTAAAACGACACTTGCGTATGGTGTTCTTGTTACGCATTAGTAACATATCAAGCCTCATGACGCAATCTCATCTCCTTCCAGAGCATAATTCTCGTCCTTAACCCAACTTCAACCACTCCGGATTCCGACCCTGCCGACCACAATGGAAAATCGAAAGCAGCAGAACAACGTCGTGGTGTCTTTTTCAAACGGGAGCCCCGTCACTCAGCCCCGATCCGCCGCCCAGTTGTCAGTGCCAGTGCTCAGGACGCTACTACTTCAAGCAATGCCACTGCGACATCATCGCTGTCTCTGTGCATGGCATCCCCAAAGACATTAGAATCAGAGTGCTCCCAGAAGCGGACGGGCACCGACAAAGAAGAAGAAACCGTCAAAAATCAAGTGTGTTCGAGTAGTAGTAGTAAGAGAAGCAGTGAATCAGAAGTCAAGAGTGAGCCAGTGAAGCAAGAAGTCTTAGAAGAAGAGGTTGGTCCAGTGAGGCAGCCAGCGAAAACCTACTCAAGATCAAGTCAGAATCATAATAATAACAAAGAGAATCAAAGAAACAAGGACAAAAACATGGCTACGTACACCTACTACCAGCAGGTGCCAGTGTCTGGAGAGGGCCAGAGTGCCCCCGTGCCAATGCAAGTGATACAGACTGCCCAGAGCCTGGGTCCGGATATCACCACGTACGCGGTGGTGCCGTCTACCTCCACCCCAACAGCAGCGGCGGCGGCATCGCCCCAGTTGCCGCTCAGTCACTGGAAGCGCCAGCTGTCCGAGAGGGGCTCCGCCGAGTGCGTGTACACAGGGTGCCAGATCAACTACCTGTCACTGGCTGGCGTGGTTGCGCACTACAACAAGTGCAACGGTCATGCGAGGGAAGGATTCTACGTCCCTTGCCCTTGTTGCGGATTGCGCTTCAACCAGTTCAAGTCGATGCAAAAGCACATGAGTAAGGCGCATAATGCGATGCTCGCGGCTCCCAGCGCAGCGCCGCAACAGCAGGTGGCGGCTCCACAGCAAATACAACAGCCGCAGCAGCAGCATTACTATCAACAGCCGCAGCATCAACTCATCCAAACTACCCAGGTGCAGCCACAGCATGTGGTACAACAGCGGCCTCTGCCGCTCCCAAACCAGCAACAACCACCTGGACCGCCACAACATGGCAATTTCGTAGTGACGACTCCTGTGCAGAATATGCACACCTATTCTCGTAACGGAGATGCCACCTCTGGGCCGACAAGCACCCCCGGGACGCAGTACATCCCGGAGGAGATTGTTCAGAGCCTGAATGAGCCTGCTGAGACGGGCGAGACCCCGGAGGTCACCTCGGCCCGTATCATGGCGGAGAGTAAGCTCATTTCGAACCCTCGACGGCGTGGCCGCCCCAGCAAGCCAAAGCCGATCACTGCTCAAATCATGATTCCGATGCCTTTGCACGTCATGAACCCGCAGCAACAGCAGCAGTCTCCTCAGATCAAGGTTCAATACGACGGAGTTATGCACCCGAATCAGGATCAACAGCATTTCCAGAGCAACGGTCAAAACTGCATCGTCACAAGGGTGGACAACGAGCCTGCACCTGGCGTGGCCTCCCTACCACCACCACCATTGCAGAGGAAGGAGTCGCCAGCTCCAGCTCAAGACTTCCTCCCCCTCAAACAATTGGCCTCTACTCCAGTCCGAAGGCCTGCCGCCACGTCGGCAGCCTCCCATGGTAGTAGCAGCCCCTGCGCATCGACCTCCGCCACCTCGTCGCACAACGTGCCCCGCCCTCGTATCCCACCATCTCCAGTCAGCACTACTATGTCTTACTCGGTGGCTAACGCAGCCCAAGGCGCCAACCAGATGATCATCAAGCAGGACTTGTCCGAGCTGGATGCGCGCGAGCGCGAACTGGAAGAACAGGAGGCCAAGCTGCATGACTACGAGCGTCTAGTTCTTCAATCGGAGCGTCTAGCTGAAGAGGCAAAGAAGTTCCGCATTGAGCAGAGAGAGGCCCAGATCAAGAAGAGGCAAGAGGAGCTCAGGCAACGACTCGCCAGTGCTGTCAAGATCTTGGAGAAGTCGCAGACGCAGCAAGATCAGGCAGCAGACGATGGTCCCAGTGGTGGAGCAATTTCCATGGCTGGAAATGCGATGACTCCGCCCGAATCATCAACAGAGTTCAACGAGTCCTCAATTGAAGACTCAGCCAGCATGAGAGACCGGGATGACAGCCTCAGCATGTCCTCTGTTAGCTGCACTGGACCTTCCAGGCCACCGCTGCCTCCACAGCCCACAACACCAGCACATAGTGAGGAGAAGCAGGAGGACGAGACATGCGACAGCGACGTCACCGACAAGGAGTCTGCCATCGTAGCCCTGCCGCCGCCACCGCCAGCCTCGGTGGAGCGGTCCGGTCGTCGCCTACCGCCGCCTAACAGACGCCGAGGACTCAAGATGCTGCTGCCTGTGGTGCGATACCACGGCGGCTCGCCCTCGTTTTCGGAGGAAGAGGAAAAGGTGGAAGACGATCGCAAGGAGGAAGAGAGGGAGATAGCAGTTGATGATGCAACTGAGTCTTTGCATAAGCTTGAGCCTGAAAAGAGCAAGAACGAATATGCAGAGAACGAAGAAATCAATCCAGAGGCTGAGTTAACATGCCAAACAACAGAGCTCAGCTCAGAAATAGAGCCAAGCTCAACAACAGAGCCAAGTCCAGTACCAGAGCCAAGTCTAGCAACAGAGCCAAGTCCACCAACAGAGACAAGTTCAGCAACAGAACCAAGTCCAGCAACAGAGCCCACTGCTGAGGATCTACAGCAGTCTGCTAATGCCACCATCACCTTACCCTGCCCGGTTCTGGAGGAAACTGCGAACGAATTAGAGGAGAATTCAGTGTCACCCGCGGAAGTCTCCATTCCCATTGAGGTGGACAATGCCTCTGATATCATGGTCGAGTTCGTTGACACCGCCGGGTATCCTGTGAACATTGTCGATGCCAGTGAGCCCATCACAGAGCTAGAGGAGAGCACATCATTGGACGACAAGATGCAAGTAGAGGAGCCGAATGCCCTGGAGAGTCCGAATGTGGACGACCAGGATATTGCTCAACCAGACAATACTGCCAATCAAAGCGCCTGTGATATTAAGGAGAGATCCGATATGGTTCAAGTTGACGTGCCTGAGGAAACGCCCGTCATGGACGAGTTACCGATAGTGGAGGAGGCCTTAGCTGAGCCTGCGAAGAAGAGTCGGGGGCGTCCAAAGAGGGCCAAACAAGAGGCTGAGGCTCTGCCACCTCCACAACCTAAACCGGAGCCAGTGGCTAACACAGCAACCGAGGAAGATTTGCTCAGCTCGTCTCGCCGTCCGAAAAGATCCCGTAAGCCGACTTGGCGCCTTGACGACAATGAGGAGGCGCAGTCATGCTCCCGAAAGCGGTCAGCGCGCCGAGCCGAGAAGAAGGAGGCCGAGGACAAGGAGAACAAGCAGGAGGAAGCCGACCAACAGCCACTTGTCAAATCCGCCAGGAAAACTCGGAAGAGAAAACTGAAACCGGTAGCAGACCGAGCGGAGGAAGAGGAGTCTGAAGTGACTCCGGAAGTCACGGATGAGATCGCTACTCCAGTGAAGAAGGCCAGAGGTCCTAAGCGTAAGAAGGGCGAGGAATCCGCGCCAGAGCCAACGGTCCTATGCGGCAAATGCGATGCCGAGTTGGCAGGCGAACACAATTTCCTGGCCCACGCTGCAGAGGTGCACGGCTGCCTTGCAAGGCGCAAGGGTGAGGGTCAGGAGTTCACCGAAGAAGAGCGAAACGCCGCTCTAAAGGCTGCTTTCAACTCTGGGTTCATGGTGAACTGCTACATGTGCCTCAGCAAAATGTACTCGACCAAGGCCGGACTCGCCTATCACACACATGGCTGTGGAAAAACAAAGGAAGAACTTCAGGTAGGAACAATTAAAATTAATTTATTGAGCGACCAGTTATTTAATATAAAATTTCTTTCCAGAACGAGAAGGTCCAATGCACGTATTGTAGCTACCGCGGACTTCCTGATGCAGTACAAAGGCACGAGTTGCGCAACTGCCTTCAGCGTATTCGTGTGGAGGCAGAGAGGAAAATGCAATCCAGCCTTGGACAAGAGCCAGAGCTCACGCCCAGTGGCCGCGCCAAGAGAAGAGCCGCCAGCAAGGCCCACGTCAAGGTCCAGGAAGCCATCTCCCTGCTGAAGACTGGCGACTCCCAGGAGGACATGGACCGGGGCGACGACAGCGGCGACGACGAGGCCTTCAGCGCGTCCCAGGAGATCAGCTTCAAGGGCCGTTACAAGCAGGTCGTGAGCCATGATGGCAGTCGCCGCTACACGTGCAGGTACTGCGAAGAAACGTTCGGAAAGAAGCGCGTCGTCGAGGATCATCTGCTGGAGAAGCACGCTGCTGAGATGAGCAATGAGTTTGAAGATGAGGAGGACGAGTTCGCGGCCGACCTAGGGATGGAGGACGAAGAGGAGGACGACATGGACGCTGAGGAGGACATCGATGACGACGATCTCATCAGCGTTGAGGGCGGTGGGCGGAGCAGGGCGCGCGGCGTCAAGCGGTTCGAGAGGGCCAGGCCGTTGGAGCCGTATGTTGACATGATCATGGCGGAGCAAGAGTTCAGGAAGAACAACTTTGGCAAGAACACGTTCGATGAGATGCACTCGCGGCTGTCTGACTGGACGGTGCTGGGAGAGGAGGAGGCTTGCGAGTTTCTCCCACCGCTGGAGACTTCGCTGCCATTCTCGTCAAGGCTGAACACAGCAGAGAGGAAGACGGGTGCAGCGAAAGCCTTGGCAAGGTTCTCTTCTTCCTCGGACAAGAGAGCTACGAGTATATTCGCTGGTGGGCCCATCTGGGCGGCGGATTGGCTGCCCACTTCGAGCTACTCTGGGGCCAACTACCTTGCACTCAGTGCTGATCTCAATCCAGATGCAACAAACAGGCTCAACTCGGCCAACAACTCGGCGAGCAGCAAGGGACTCATCCAGATTTGGAAATTCTCTGATGACTTCTCCGAGGGCAGTTGCAAGCTGTGCATGCCTCATAACTTTGGCAAGGTTGGCTGCTTAAGATGGTGTCCGTCGGGCAATACCGAGCCCGCCCCTACCACCGACCACTTGCCTCGCCTCGGCCTGCTCTCTGCTTCCTGTGCCGACGGAGCCGTCCACATCTTCTCCGTATGCCTTCCCGAAAGTCTTTCCTCCGCCAACGACTCGCCTTCCAATGTGCCAATCTTTGCCCAGATCCAGCCATGTCTTTCCCTCATATCAACAGTTGCCGATGATGACCAGCAGCAGCAACGGCAGTGCTTGAAGCACTCGTGGTCCCGCCGAGCCAACCACCGCGTGATAGCGGCTGCCTTCTCCGATGGCTCCTTTGCCCTGTGGGACCTCCTCTGCGACGAGGATGACCTAGCACGTGACGGAACCACGCTCCTCCCGTTCAGACGCGTCGCCGACGCCCACGCTTCCAGCATCAACGGCATTGACCTCAGCGACACGGCGGACACGGCCAACCCGGACTTCCCGTCCGACATCGTGACCGGCTCCTCGGACCGCGTCTGCTCCGTCTGGAGCGTCTCTCAGCCTCCGTCGGCGGTATCGCGTCCTCTGCAGAGCATCAAGCGCGGACTTGTTACAGACGTCACATGGCTGAGGCACCACCCAGGACAGGTTGCCGTCGGCTTTGACGACGTGTTCCTCCAGTCGCACACGCACAGCGTGGTCTATGAGTTCACGGACGGGGCCAGTCGCACGCACCCCGTGATCGCACAGAACGCCGCCGTCTGGGAGCAGTCCTACAACCCGTGGCTTAACCTGCTGATGGCCGCGACCGCCACGGGCGAGCTCATCCTGTTTGTGGGACCGTCAGTGGAAAAGGCTCTCGAGCATGACAAGGAGACAAAGAAGAGGCGCGCGTACGTGTACAGGACGGAGATCGTCCGAGAGGAGGAGCCTGGGCCAGAGACTGAGGATCAAGCGGCCGCTGTCAAGGAGCTTCAGTTCGTGGACATGGTGAACGACGTCCAGTCTGCGCCACTGGAGGAGCTGAAGCGTGCGTGGTATCCGGAGCAGATGGAGCTGGAGCGGTTGGAGCACTCACCCACGGCCAGTCTCAACCGGGTGGCGCAAAACACGAACGCTCACGCTGTCGGCTGGGTGTTCAGCGGCGGCCAGGCTGGCATTGGCCGCATTCAGAGGCTTTCCCCGGTGGCCTGCTCGGATGTGCGCAAGGCCATGGCCAAGGTCCTCCAAGAGACATGAGAATGGTTTTAATGATAATTAATTGCACACACAAAAACGGCGTTCTAGAAGTTTATATTAAATTGTTATATTTTACTGCTTCTTATGAAAGTAGATGGCGGGAGCTATGCTTGTCTATAATGATCCCGTCTTGTACCATTAAATACTATATTTTATAATAATACAAATAATAGATACCCCGAATTGAATGAAAATTGAAATAAAAATGTTCACAGCTACGTACAACCCTTTTCCTTCCTCATTCATTGCAACTTGGATGATCGTGTCTCCGAAGGTCAGCTGCGAAATCGCCATCGCGTCGTTCCCATTCTCTTCCCTGATGGCTCCTTGTGTGCCAAAGGGGGTGAACTGCCTGCCTGGCTGTGATTTACTGTCAATTGCTTTATTGCCCATCCGTCTTTGGAGGAGGGGAGAAAAGAGAGACATTTTTGCCTCACCTGTGAGAAGAGACATGAGAGAGTGAGCTATGGATGCTTCAGGGGAAGAAAGAAAGAAGGAAGCTTCCCTTTCTTTAGGAGTGTCACTTGCTCTTCAGTCACAGTGGCATCGTAGAGAGGCAAGTGCGGCGTCGCACGGAGGGATGGGTGGATTGATTGCTTGGTATTTATGTAGATGGGCTTCAATATTACTTACTGGTACTTGTTGTATGTAAGATAAAATTCATTATTCGTCTTCATCATTTGTAGTTCCCTGCTTCTAAAACCCGTCCTGCTTCTTTTCCCTCCACTTTTCCTGTCCAGCAATAACTTTTTATCTTGTACAAGCATTGACAACTCTTTCTTCTTCTTCTTTAAAAGACAAGTGTCTGCTCCTCCAAGGCATGAACCAGCAGTGAAATAATATATTGCCAACGAGAGAAATAACCCTGTCCAGATATAGCACAAGAGAGACATCTTTCTCACAGGTCGGACACAAAAGAAGGGACATGAAAAAGTCCTTAAAACTGCCATGTTTTAAGTGCATTGCAAAAAATACTTTTACTTTATATAGTGAGAAGCTTTTCCCAGCATGGCTTCCACGATAATTCCATCGTGCACGGTTGACAAACTAACTCCTCTTCCCTCTGATTAATCTAATGTTGTTAATCCACTGTGAGCATCTCGATAACAACCGCAAACTGAGGTCGATTTCTCGCTGGAGGAGGAGATCAGCATCTCAAAATTCTCAACGACGGTTTTGGCATCAGAAAAATTAGTGCAGCTGCCTCATTGCGGAAGAAGAATAGCAGCACGGAAAAGGGTTCACAAAACTCTTGAAATGTTTTTTTTTAAATCTCCTACATCGTCTCAGATAACTGCATTGTGGAAGAAGTCGTCCGTCCACCCTTTTATTACTTCGATGCTGCAACCCCCCATATTGAAGTTTTGACTCTTTGGAAGAACCCTTTTTGGGGCACGAGCCGTCTCCCAAACCGTGGTAATATATCAATCGAGCGGATCTTGAGCCACCCCCGCTGGGCAGCAGAGAGAAAGAAAAAGATTGAGATCGCGAAAAAGACTCCTCTCATCTGCTCTCCTTTGAAAGGGTTGCCATATTGCAACATAATCCGTGACATTTTTGCTATTAAATGGCGTGTAATCCATGTTTTATGTACCACAAACTGGCAACCCTTCCCTGACCGTTGCTCGCGTGTCGTGTTGATGATCCACATTTTGTGGTTTATTTTTTGCGCCATTGTCGTCAAATTAAGATCTTCTCCTCCCGATGGCAAACGTCAGAAATAAATATAAACCCTTGCAACATGGTGAAATATAGCCCACCCTAAAAACGTACGTGTGTCACTTTCACTACTTTGGCCTTGCTGCTACTCTGCATACGCACCCACCTTGAATGGGTTTTAAACATGTTTTACAGTGTCACTAAAGACAGGAAGAATGGGGGCGCAATACCTTTCGCTTTTATTGGCACATTCCGGCTGCTACTGCTGAAGACCATAAAGCTGGATGACCTCATAAAAAGCAAGATGATGATAATGATTATGTCTTCTCAGGGGATTCTACGACATTTTAATTACTCAATTTTGATATGGAGATTTACTGACGAGAATAATGGACAATAAAATGGCTTTATTTGCCGACCTAGTAACCCACAATATTCTCATTTGCAGCACAAAAAAGAATGCCTTTTAATTGCGGCTTCTTATTTTCCCATAAAAACCACAGTGTGCCATTCATTGTAAATGCAGCGAAATTACCACAGAAAACAATTTGCGCATTTTCACACATGTTTAAAATGTTTTCACGCATATTGTGTTTCTAGGTGTGAGGAACATTTTGTCACTTTAAACACGATTAATTATTACAATAAGCCCGTGTATACCACTAGGCAATAAAAATTAATCAACATACGACTGAAGAATTAACTGACATTTTTGTGTAGTTTTGTTGAAAAGTTTATCATATGTTATGTTATGATTGGTGAACACAATTAATTCTATTTTTCGAGCTTGAACGAGTTCTCTATCGCAGCAGGAAAAGTAGAGCGTTAATAGAGATAAAATCAAAGTAATTAAGCAATTATAAATACTGCCATTTCTTGTATTTACGTTAATTGTGATATAACGATTACTGTTACTACGTTCATTTAATTGGCATGTATGTTTATGCATTTCCCATTTATCTGAATTCTATATAAGAGGTAATTAAGTTTGTACTCGCAAAACATGTTTATGTGAAATTATACAGCTAATTTACTTATTATTATGGATATAAATCAAATTTTACGAGTGAGCTCCCATTAAATACACAGCCATTAATGCAGAAACGATCATTGTAATTATCACTGATACTGTCTGTTGCCTGTCTAAATGTACTCGCCGTCTAATTACAATAAATTATAATTATACGCGCGTACAGTATAATAAGTGCAGTGACCATTAATAATTTTTCTCTACATATGAGTATACGCGTATATTTCCCTATTTTTGCATTTGCAATTTCCAGTGCACATCTTTTCAGGTTTTTATCATCACTAGTTAGCACTCAATACACAAGTGTCCCAGGTTATATAAAGAGACAAAAGGTTTGCTTACTGGCCGCTTCAGCACGAGCTGCCTGTGAGGCTGAGTCTATAAGGGACTTAAGATTTTTTATAAAGAGTTAAGAGTGGCGGGAAAACGGCAAAAATTCAAATCTCTTTCTCTGCAAGCAAACCTCCCCTACACACCCTTGCAAGTGTCTCAAAAACGTCCAACACCTCACAAGTTTAGATTTGCATAAAGTGAGTCATTGCCAATCAAGGAGTGTGTTTTGTAATTTTTATATCGGAAAGGAACAACTAATGAAGTGCATCGTTATACTTATTTTATATCCTTGAAACTAAAGTGTTCAAGCAAAGACAAAAAGAAACATAAAATTTTCTTCCCCTCTTGTAAAGCCTTTTATTAGCGACATCACTCGTCTCCCATCAGGCTATCGCTCAGATCTCGTTATAAAAGAAGTCCCTTTTCTTCTTTCTTCATAACAGCTGTCCATCATCATCATCATAAGGCATATGAGAAATCCATCGAACTGCTGCCAATAATGCGTAATATAATTGCCACTTGTACTTCAATGGCTGTTTAATGCATAGCTACCGGCTGACTCCCTAATAATATTTTATTCGCTTTGAGTGCTTCTGTTATTGTCATGGCAATCCATCAAAAGTGACGCACAGTGGCTTAGTATATTATTAATTATTATTTATATTAACTGTGGAATACAGATGTATGTGACAGATAAAACATTTATACGTAATTTGGAACTTGATCGAAGAAGAGTCCACGTTAGCTTTTTGGGATCGAAGGATTAAGACTGAAAGTGCCAGCGGATTAACAGAGGATTTAAACTTGCTCATGTTTGTCGAGTATTTAATTTGAGGGTGGAATTTAAGATGACACATGTACGGAGTTAGTAGAGTGTTAATTTGATCCGTTTCATGGTCTCATGTCATTCGTGATTTGCCTAAATCTGCACATTCGTGACAAAGGGTTTCATGATCAACGGGAGTAAATTCAAGCGCCTATTAAAAGATCATAATCTTTTGCAACATATCAACTCCTGACTTTTAGCAAGCTTGCTGTAATTACAGACGTAATTTGGGAAATCAAAATCCCATCTAAAAGCCATTAAAGCAGAGAGCAGGATCGTATTTCATGTGAATGTCATTTTGACACACATTCTAAACTGTCGAGCAATCTTGTCCAGCAGGTAGATGCAGTCCAACAACTATCATAACATTAATTAAGACACATCTAGGCCTATTAGAGATCTCCTCCTCCGTTAATAGCCACGCTGGTCAAGATATCTTCCTAAACGCACAGACTTATTATCTTGAGCCTATATCATACAGTAGCTGATAACAACGCAAAGTATAACTCCTGATGTGACCCCAACAAACCGGTTTAGAAGCAGCCGCCAGCTGTGCGCGCCACTTCTTCACCTGAAGAGATGCCTCGCCGCAGTAGCGCGATGGAAAAAAAAGACTTAGCGAGCGCGGCGGCGGCGACCCGGCCATTGGCTTAGGACAAGCTCCTCCTTTCGCTCGGAAGAAACGCATCTCGGAGGTGCGAAGACTCCGAAGAGAAGTATATGTCGGAGCCGGAGAGAGATAAAGTGAGTGGTGAATAGTGTCAATAGTTGGCTTTATTAGGGCTATATCATGGCGATGATGAGCGAGCTAGTTTATGATGAGGCGTTTTTTATTTTCGGAACAGGGTCGGACAACAGTTGTAAAGTGATAAATGGGAGAAAACATGGATATAAACGGGACTTTGTGTCATTTAGAAGTTAAGTACGTAATAAAATCGGCTATGATGTTCTTCTGTATCTGAAGATTCAAGTTCATTTTTTTCTTTTCCGGTTCACTGCCATCAGACTGGACGTCGCCTGAGCGAGGGAAACCGTTTCTTCAAAAATATGGATTCCGGTTTGCCCGGCCGAGAGTGACACCTGATCGCTGCCGTGGCCTCGAGCGAAAAGAAAGATCAGAAGCCATTCATTCGTAATCGGTCAGACTCATTCAATGTGTAACTGTTGCACTAACACACCCAAGTTTGGATGGAGTGAACTCGACCAGATCGGGTTTCACACTTCTTCACTTTCAAACGTATCTTTTCAGGCGTTTTGACGTTTCGACTTTTGTGTGTGCGGAAAAACGAGCCTTATTGATTCCTTCCTCTTCCTCTGCTGCTTTTTAAATCTGGAATCCGTTTCCGTACGTAAATCTGTCGAGGTAAATTAAGGAAGAATTCCACTCTTTTAAAAATAGAACGAGCACGTGCCAGACTGTCTTTTGGAATGCAAGCTTTTGACCAGCTTCATCATCATCAGTCAAGAAAAGTCACAAACATACTTTGCAAATATACATTTATTATACCGTCCATTACGAACAGCCGCCTTTCAAAGATTTTAGTTTAGTTTAGTTTATTCTCCTGCTCATTTTGTTACCATAAATATGATATCGCAATTCGCTGTTGCTCCCCGCAGATGGGAGACTTGCAACGGAGAAAGACTTCACCTCGTTA
>LR139698.1:0-26377 GCA_900659605.1 Tisbe holothuriae | reverse complement strand
TTTTCCCATTTCTGCCGAGCAAGTTTTGAGACTTAGAATATTTCCTTCTTGTTACTCAGCCTCCAGCTAGCACAGGCCAGAGAAATGCTTGTTAGTACCATTTCTCTGGCACAGGCAGAGCAAAATATTTCTAAGTCCCAGAAATTTCATTGGCAGAAATAGCAAAAGTTGCCAGTCTGGGAGGTCTCTTAAAGTGTAATAATTCTACGTAGATAATCTTAAACCACTGACTGCACTGCACGAAATGAGAATACCATTCTGCAAAGTCTTTTCTTTAAGACCCTTTTTCGCACACTTTCCTTCATCTTATCTTTCATTTCCCAATCGATGATTCTCCGATGCATGCAAAACTCTGCTGCAGTGAACGACTTGAAAATCGATGACTCACAAGGAAAAGAGAAGGAAACTTATCTTTCAGAGTGGACACGAGAAAATGTAGTGAATATTAGTGATGTTATTTCAACTTATTTGCATATATGGAGGAAAAGTGAATTAAACACTGTTCACATATTCCACTACTTACTTTCTTCTTTCTCTGTACTAAACGCGCTTAAAATTATGAATAATCGTACATTTTTCCAGCCTCACTCTGTATCCAGTATTTAATATTGACTTCCTTTTTCTCCCTTTTCTTTTTTCTAGGACAAGGAATTGCTGAATATGAGAAAGGAGATTGAAAATCTTAAACACGACGAAGGTGGTTCCAAAAATCATGGACAATATCGTAAGTAGACATTTTTTATATAATATAAAGTATGAGTATTATTCACAAAAGCGACTGAAATACAAAAGATGGTCTTAAGTTTGATATTTTTTATTTTCCATGATGTTTTTGGCCGAGTACATGCATGATTCCATTGCATATACTCTGAACACTACATCAGTTCTATGGCATACATTGAAGATGTAAATTTCCCCTCTCCGTTTTATGTGCGTACCTATAATAATGTTATGATATCGTGGTATTACGTTCGCCGCAAGCCACGAGAAAGCAATTGTCCTTGGAACGCACTCGACAGAGTGGCTCTATGCGATGTAGAGAGTACCAAATATGACTTAAAAGGCTAGACAAATTCCTGTTCTCTGTGAATTAATAATGTCTTATCGTTAGTATAATGGTTTCACTTGGAATATCTAAATCTTCGAGAGCGGTTTAAGCCTCTCGTCCTTCTCTTTAAGACCATATCTTATAAAATTGTCTGGCCATAAAATGAAGCCTTAAAACGTGCATTCCTCCGGTTACCACCGACCTATTAAGAGTAGAAGTTATACTGTAATATGACAATGGTTTTAGCCCTTTGTAAATTACTGTTCTTGAAACAAATTTAATGTAGAATGGAAAAAGGTTTACAATTACTTTCAGTAACAAACTAACCACAGTTTCCCTTCAGTTTACAATCTTTTCGAGACGAGCTAAAAATTAAAAGGGTTCATAAACTACTTAAAGTAATATCATACAATATATTTTCAGCTCTGAACGGTCGCTGGAAGTCCGATGAGAACGTGCTCCACCACCGTGGCAATGGCTCCGCTCAGCTTCAACATAATCATCAGCCTCACCCTGGCGACGGCAGTCTGCACCACCTGGCGTCAGCGGATGATCTCAGCCTCGTGGGCAGGGAGGAGGAGGAGGACGATAATAACGGCGATGGGAGGAGACGGCGTAGGCACAGCAGCAAGGGAACATGGGTGAGTTATTAAATGCTCGGGATGGATAATTTATGCATTTTGGCATATTTTTTTTACATACATGGGAAAAAAAGTGATGTGATTGTGTCAATATACTGGAGAGTTTGATCGTTATTCAGACTAAAACGTCAGTGCATATCGTATCAATGGCGCTACATGCATTTTCCCTTCAGTGCAATCACGTGCAGCCTTGAAGACTGAAATGAGAGCGAAATTGAGATAACACTGGTTTTCTGACTTGCTGAAAGAATGTGTGTCTAGACAATGGAGTCTGTGTGTGTGTATCTCTCTGGTCTCTCAATACCGGCCAAACAAGTTGGGACCTTTACTTAAATTGTAATTACATTAAAGCTTGGTGCGCACATACTGTAGGTATATGAAGTTACTTTAGGCTACTTCTTTTCTTTTGTTTACTAATTGTCTTGGACATGTATTAACAAGAAAAAAAGTCGTCTTGCGTTTTTGTTTGGCTGGATACATTTCTTACTCTTTTTCTGCATTGCTCTTTTTGTGCAACTTTAAAGTCTTTCTCCCTTCTTTTTCTTTTCTTCCCCGCTGAGATTGCAGCATTTCAATTTTGGGAATGGTTTCGAAGAAATGAAGAGCTTTAAGACGATTGCCAACACAAGATTAACACTACATTTTATATTTCAAGATGGAAGAGGACGTTAATCAGTGGAGTTTCTGATCCTCTATTAAGTTTAGCCGGCTGAGTGATCAGAGTACTAGGTGCCAGCAGGGCCAGGGGCCTTTCTCGGGTCGAAAAGTACACCAATTATAATAACAAAATACAAGTCCCGAGGCCATTATTTAGATCTCTTGCACCCATATGCTAAAACAATCATTTTCAGCTCCGCTCCTCCTTCAACCGCGCGTTCCGCCGCACCGGCAGCCACAAGACGTCCACCACCACCATCACCACCACCGTCGCCTCCACCTCCTCCACCCAGTCCAACAACGTCCCCGCATCAACCAGCTGCTCAACTTCAAGCCTCTACGACGGAGGGGAAACCACAGTGAAATCAAGCCTATACAACGGTGAAGCCACCGTGAATGGTTACGGCAGCTTGCAGCAGCTGTCACGGGTGCAGCAGCAGCGGAGGCAGCAGCAGCATTATCAGACCATGATGGGGCAGCAACAACAGCAGCTGCAGTATCATGAGATGCAGAATAATATCAATGGAGGGCAGAGGAGCATTTCAGTTTCAGCGTAAGTTAAATATAACTCTGTTGGTGCTTAGTGCTTACCCATTGAGGTATAATGTTTTATTGTACCTTATACATCCCTTTTCCCAGATTGTACCTCAATGTGCTAACTGTATACTGTTAGTTTTCTATGATGGCATTACAGCAGAAGCAATGCTTAGATTACGAGTACATTAAATATTATGTTACTAAAGACGTCACATTGTGTTATATAATCATATCAGTGCTGATACCTTTTATCATGTCTCTTGAGATCGTGTCGTCGTTATCCCATTTACAAGTCAATGTCATTCAGACTGAAAAATGGTGTTGTTGTTATTCCTGTTTTTGGCATTGCGTGTTTGGAGCACCGGCCTTGTCTAGTGGTGATAGCAAGAGCAGGGTTTCCAAAAAACCGAGCTAGTAAGCCGAGTAGCATAAGTAAAATAACATATTAGTACTTTGTAACTCAGCTCGAACCTGACAATTTTAAATGAGTTTTAGTAACCTTAGTAGTCTTTTTTATGTTTTTGCTCTAGCGGGGCAATAAATTAGAGAAGAGAGGTCTTTTCTCCTTTCATTTCCTCGACAAGTCACGACCGGGAAAACATTTTGAATACTATTGTCGGGAAGAAGGACTTTGAGGCATAACTTTTTGAAAGGCCTTGAAAGTTAGAAATAATCTCAACTCTTATTTTGCTTTTCAGCAATGTTTTTGTTTGCTTATTTTGATAACCTGTTACTGTTTATTTATAACTTAGAAACTCTGTATGCAAACACTAATTATTGCCAAGTAGAAGCAAAAACGCTGCAAGCCCATTCTAACCTTAAAAAAGTGAATAATTAGAAGGAAAGAAAGACAACAAAGGACTGTTATTCCCACCGAGAAGATATCAATGCTAGAGGCGTTCGTCTCAATGTAATAACAGCAGTCTATGTTACACACTATGTTACTGGCTGGGGATGACCTGTGTTGGGGCCATTCGCTCCGATTGTATAATACGAACCATAGATATTGGAATACTAATGATAAAGCTCTATGGTTCTTCTTCATCATCTTCCTTTGGAAGTGGCTTTGGAAGCGTTGTACTGTACCGGATTCAGGGTTGACAGTTGAGCTATAATAATAATAAGGAAAGTAAAAAAGGAACATTCGACTACTCAGTCGTAACGTTCTTTATAGTAATGATTAACACAGCCCTTTGCGAAATACAAATATGTATACTAGAGGTTAACAAAGGGAGAATACAGACTGGCCATTGAGACAAAAATTGGGTTAACCATTGTACGTGTCTCCCCATCGTCTTGTCATCCCCACAGATGTTATAAAGCAACTGCCTAGGCCGCCTAAGCTCCAAATTTCAGGTTTAAATTTTTTTTTGGTAACTATCGTATAATAAAAAACCATTGATATTTGTGACTAAGACCAAGTCACTGGCGCATATCTGTGGTACAAGGCGTAGTCGGAACATATACTACTTAACTAACCCAACCTCTCCTTAGATCTAGGCGGTCGTGGTTAAGGCAAAAAACTACCTGTGAATATAAACAAGCTGCGTAGGATAACCATGGATTTCGAGGCTCCAAAATCCTTTGCACTTGTGGCAGGAGTTCTAGCCCTTGCCCGTGTCGCCTCTCTGACCATTGGAACGTGCAAGTCATCCGTGGAGAATACATTGGATAAGTCTTGCCGGCTTAATATCAACCACCTTCTCAATTTCATTAAGGACGGTATCAACGTGTTGGCGTATATAACAGGGAAAGCTGCAGATTACAATCAAAACATGTTTGGCGAATTGATCTCGAGGAAACGTTCCGTGTGTGAAGAAAAAACAGTGGAGTACTGTAAAGGAGATTTCATACTTTGGAGCTTGTCCAACGACGACGATGTCATTTTCTTTTATTCCAAACTACTACCCTACGCTTTCTTGGTCGGTGGTATGAACTCTTTTGACAGATTTTACATACAAAAATTAATTTTAAATCTAGATAATTTTCAAGAGCCGGTGACAATCTTAAGGGAATGGTCGTACTACCCATGCAGCGCTGATCCTAAGAATTCCATCTTAAAATTACTATCGAACTCATTAAAGGAACAACAACATATCGACCTGTGCATCACACTCAACTTAGACTTTGTACTAAATGTATATGAATGTTATAAGATCTTCATGGCTTAAAATACAACGAATTAAAAATACCACAACGAAAATGAATGCACCTAATCGGACAACGCAGCCGAATGTAGAAAAAAATATGCTTAGTCTGCTTTTATTTATCTTTCCGTGTTGCGGATCAATTTTCGCGGCAATTTTGCACATCAATCTCTTTTTGGAATCACTCCTTTTCCGCGAGCATTCTCCTTTGCCTCACCGGGGTGAGCTGATCGCAGTATGGCTGAGTCTGAGTTCCACATGGTGCGTTCGGCCCAGCTGGCTGAGGCAAGGAGTGAAAAAGAAAAGACGAAACCGCTGCTGCCGCTGCAGCCAGGGCAGCCCTAAGCGGCCTGAGTCTGAGTTCCACATGGTGCGTTGAGCACAGCCCGCTGAGGCAAGGAGTGAAAAAGAAAGGCGAAACCGCTGCTGCCAAAGCAGCCTGCCGCCGCCGCCGCCACTGCCCCGGTGGAAAAAGCCCAGTTTATTTTTTGCCACGTGGCAGCTCGGACGCCATGAGCCTTTATCTGAGTGGAGAATTGATCGTGTTATCTGGCAAATTCACCTCCATCGTGGTCTTGGCCGTGAGCCTCGTGCTAGTAGCGTTGCTGTTGCACCTCTCCCTGCGCTGCTACTACAACCGCGGTAAGAAATGCGCTTATATGAATCTGGCAAACAAATTTACTTTCTTTTCTAGAGCCACGTTTGGTGGTCCTTCAGATTTGGGTGGGAAACCAGGTTCTGGCACCTACCCGACCAACGATCCCGACGACCGCGCCCAACGTGTACGAGTCTGAGGAGGACGCGAGTGAGGACGAAGCGAGTGAGGCCGACGCGAGTGAGGACGAAGCGAGTGAGGCCGACGCGAGTCAGAGCGAGTACGACTTTGACGACGACGAGGAGGAGGCGATCCCAGCGTTAGAGTTTGAGGATCACGTCGAGAACTTGGGCGGTGGTCTAGGTCACTTTTGAGGACTAAAGGTAAGTTTGAAAAGGAATGGGGACTGGAATGCAAATTTTATAACACATTCTCTTTTAGGGGGAGCATGGTTTCGCGCGGTGTGGTGTACTGGGCGCTCACAGCCATCGCCTTCCTCTTTTTCATCCTTGAGCGCGCCTTCTACATCCTGTTCACCGGTCTCATTTACGTCGGGTTGGCCTGGGTCCAGGTGGTCGAGGTGTTCCGGTTCATTCGAAGGAGATTCCTCATTTGGAGGTACAATACATTATGTCTCAGAATGAGCATGACGACGAGGAGCGCGACGAGCGCATGGAGCCGCGTTTCAGCCGAGTGATTGTTCAGCCACGGATAAGCATCGAGAGGGAGGTGGAGCACTTCTCCTCGTACATCTTAAGAGGGCCGAACCGTGAAGTGGCGATCACCATCTTTCTTTGCCTGGAACGACCCGCAGGTAAGACTTGGTTTTCCTCTATTAGGTGGGGTCAGTACCTTATATACAGTTCCTCTTATGCATTTCAGCTACCCTTTGCTTTGACTTCCGAAACCGCTCTCACCTCAGCTTTAATGACCCTCGACCAATCCAAGTGACGAGGTGGATCCGTCCCGAGAGAGGAGTTCGGTTCATAAGAGTCGTATACCTCGGTGTTCCCCGCGACCCCCTTCCAGCAGTCCTCCGCTTTTGGGCACCCCTTGCGTACGGAGACGAGACGCCGTTTGTACTCCATTTCGTACAGGAGAGACCGGTTAATCTGCCATGCTTCGAGACCCCACCGAGTGCCTAAGGTAAAGAAACGTGACAATTTATTTACACTTTAATGCATATAACCATTTTCCTGTTCAGTTCCAGCTTTCCCCACCTTGTCCACCACGCCAAACCGTTTCAACACTAGTCCGAACACTAGTGCCAACTGACGTGCACCCCCAACGCGTCTGTGTCCACGTCTATCAACTACTAGCGCATCATGTTTCCTTACCGAGGTACGGAATCATTTAGTTTATGTTAAATGATATGGGATAAAGTCTCCACCTGCCTTTCAGTTTTGACCTACGTCCTCATCATGGCGACGGCGAGGAGCGTAAACGGAGTGTGTATGCTGACCGACAGGCCAGCAGGTACTTGCCTCGACTTCAAGGACTGTTTTGCGGATCCTCCTAACTGCAGGGTTTGGGAAGAACTGCCATATAGCCGTCGCTGCAATCGCGTTGTCTGTTTACGGTTAGGATGATATTGAAACCGTGGCCTGCCTTTCTTTTATAACTTCAGTATTTTACTTCTTCTTTGCAGGCTCCCTTTCAACCCGTTGCTTCGTCGGCGGAATCAGCCGCCTCGAGTCCTCTTGCGCCTCAATCAACTGTACACCGACTCGGTGTTCAACGACGGGTCGCTGACCGAACTGTACCGGCCGTCACAGCACGGGCTGGTCGACCTACCTGATGGACCACCCGACCGCAGTGATTCAGGGAACTTTGGCAGCAGGCTTGCGACTGGGGAGAGGACTCTCGAGGACGCGCGCTCTGCGGAGAAGAACGACTACATGCGCTCAGCCGAGGACAACGACTACATGCGCTCAGCCGAGGACAACGAGAACATGCGCTCTGTTGATGAGGCCGAGCACTCGGCTCTTGAGGTCGTGCGCTCTACAGAGGACAAGTTCAAGGAGGAGGATTCTCTTTCGCAGCAAGAGGGATCGGAGAATGGTTGGGGATCTGCAGCAACGGCGGTCACCGCCATCATCGGGGCCATAGCGCTCTTGCTAATCTTGTGCTGCTGTGTGTTTGCCATTGTGATGCTGCGCAATGAGATGACGAAGAAGAAGGGCGCCCCAGTCAGCTTATCTACTGTTACTACCCCGCAGTCCAGTCGTTCGCCTTCCCCGGACTCAGCGACTTCAACGGCGACAGCCCCACCAACGACAACACCACCAGCAACAACAACAACGAGTAATGCAACCACGGCAGCTGCTACGGCCACCATTCATCCCAGTGGCACTCGAAGGCGTCCCCGTCCCAGATCGGCTTCAGGCAGCCGTCTCGTCGATTCCTTAAGGATGGCATGGGCGAAGGCTTGGCCACCGAAGGGGTCAGACATCTCAACGCCGTTTACTGACGAGCCATTCCTGTCATCGCTGCTGCTGGCTTATGAGGTGCCGTATGATGGGGAGCCATTCAAATTGCTAGCCAGCTCGTACTCGACGGGCGCCGGCCTGAAGATGGAGTCCGTCGCCAATCTAAGGGAGGAGGACGCCATCTACGTCTCCCTCTGCTACAAACAAGTCGACTTCGCTGCAGAGAATGCCAGGAAGCAGATCAAGGAAGCTCATTGTGCCAGACTCCTCGAGACTCGCCACATGAGATCGGTGAAGAGAGTGGATGCCGAGTTGGAACTCGACGTAATCATGTCCGCGGCAAGGTACTCGCTGGACCGACTGCTGGTGGACACGAAGGGCAAGATCCTGGCCCAGGTTTTGGCAAGGTCGTCAACTCGGCCCTCGGCGCCCGGTGGCGCAACGGACAATCTAAGCAGCCTTCTGGCTACTGATGGCGCTGCGGGACTCGCACACCAGGCTGCATCACAAGCGCTAAAGGAGACTCCACTCGTGTACCGGCCGGAAGGACTGGCCGACCCAATATCTACTAATGACATTGCATGGGCAGATTGCAAGGACTCAGTCGAGCCCAAGTGAATCTAGCAGCTCCAGCTGAGCAGGGAGCGAGTGCTCGGCGATGGCCGGGCAGAGCTTGACTAGCTGGTGCCGCGTTATACTGTTAATTATGTTACATTTTGATTCAAGTTGTAAAAGTTAAGTCATTCATTGTTACTTAAGTTAAAGTGTTAAAACGTGCTCACTTCTCGTTCTTTCAAGATGGCCCTTTGTTTGTTTCTGTTTATACTACGGAATTTACTAATCTCTCTTTCTCCTCACGCAACCTACTGCGGAAAATTGTGCAATAGGTATGCAATAAGTGTAAATAATGGCGAGGAATATAATCTGTTAATTTATGTACGAAAGTCCAAATAAATGGGTATTTCAATATAAAAAGGAGAGGAAAAAGACTGATACAAAAGAAGAAAGGAATCCTTATTTAAATATTTCCTGAATATGTTAAAGAGTTGAAAAAGATGAGACTACTGTTACGTAAATATTTGCTAATATGTTAAAAATAAAGAATTGATACTTTATACAAATACTTTATTATGCTTCCGACTTAATGGATAATCATCACATAACTTCTTCCACATTTAATTTGGAGAGTACTTTATACAAGCATGCATGGTTTTAAACTTAGTCAATAATCATAAAATCACACTTGGCCCTCTTTTGTTTACTACTTGTCGTCGAAGCAGCTCGTTTCCTTTCCTCCGCGTGGACTGATGCTGATCGTGCCTCAGTTGCCGAACCAACCGCCGCTGGCGTGCTGGCTGCCGCTGGCGTGCTGGCTGCCGCTGGCGTGCTGGCTGTCGCTGGCGTGCTGGCTGTCGCTGGCGTGCTAGCTGCCGCTGACGCAGGAGGCGCCAGGATAGATGGACTGGGTGGTGAAGACAAGGGAGAGCTTGGCATTGAAGCAGTAGACAAATGAGGAGCTGTTATGGATTCAGTGGAACTGGCGGAACGAATATCGGCGTCGGCATCTTGGTCCACATCTCCTTCGCTCATAGCTTCCTCGATCTTGTAGTCTGGCCCGTCGCCTTCAACTCCATTCCCTCCAATGTCGCCTTTATTGCAGGGAACATCTTGACCTGCATCCTTGCCCTGACCAACGCCATCGCCTTGTTGGTCGGCTGCCCTCTTTAAGGTACGGATTGCTGCGACCTGAGTAACTATAGGCTTCTTCATCCGGTTAAGTAAATCTTCGTCTGGTGGCAAATCGCCTGCACCTGCCCCGGAAAGGTCAGCAGCGCTTTTCCTGCCCTTGGACAGAACTGCATATGGCTGTGATAATCTCAGATTTTGGATTATAGGCTTGGTAATGTTCTCCTCTGCGAATTTCCTGCTAAAGTTAAGGCTCATTTCCGCTTCGTCGCTTTGCCTAGGCTTCACCTCCTTTCGGGTGTCCTTAGGCATGACCTTTTCTTCTTGGTACAATTCATCGTCTCGAGACTGGTGGTGATCGACAAGCTGATGTTGGACAGGTTCAGTACTGGAACCGGTGGTTCCGGATATAGAAACTTTGCTGTGAAGATTACCCATATTTGAGTGAGAATATCGATTGTTCCAAGCCATTATAAAATCACTTCTGCAAAGATTTCTTGACAATAGGTTCAATTAACGCCGGTAACACTGAACTTAAGTCTAAAAATATCTTCTCTTCTTCATCATTCTCTAGCATTAGCTGAACTTTTTTTTCTTCTTTAAAATAGGTATGAAACAACTTATATTTCCTCTTCTGCTTTAAAATGTTCAGCGCGGCCCGTCGTATTGGAATCTGCTTATTACAAATGTCGTAGAGAATCCTAGCAAGTAGTCCTCTCTCGTGTTGCTTAGCTCTTTTTATAGTCTTTCTGACATTATTACCACTGGCTATGTTAACTAGAAAAAGTCTATTTTCCTTCAGTTTTCTTCTAAACACAAGACGGTTCATTCAACTCTTCTTATGACCAAGTGAACTTGAAACAAGGCTTGTTCAAGACCAAGCTGCAATGAGTTTGTAACTGGATTCACTATATACAGTTCAATGTCCTCTTGGCAGTTGTTAATTTCAAAACTGTCACAAAAGCTTGGCATCCAATCTTGAATAGGATCTTCTGCACGTGATCTAACTATAGGCCACGCTGCGAGCCAGACATTCTCAAAAGAGTTCGAGCCATCTACGACTGATTCGTTTTGAACAAGGTTTGAGCCAAGTGCTGCTAAAAAGTCATTTGGGATAACACCAGATGCGTATATTTGCCTAACATAGACTGTCCACGTACCGACTGACATGTAAGGGACTGGACTGCGCAGTTTAATAGTATTCCCCTTGCCTTGACATAAAACGGTAAAATTGGCCATGTAGCATTTAATCTTCTCCCTCTCCTTGCTCAAAATCTCCAGTTCTCAAGTTAGATTCTGGAATCCAAGTGGAAAATCTGTCCGGATAGTGCAAAAATTTTACATACACTTCGTGAACTCCATTCCTCTTCCTTCTTTTGACAACAACGGCTTCAAAGTCGACCTCTTCGCGTGGTACAATGACGAGCTCCCAGCGATAGTAGAATCTTAAAAGGAAAAGGAATATGTAGCCATAAATTGCGTCAACAAATTCGTTAATATAAACTGTACCTTTTTGAGACTACCTTCCCATCAATATCTGCTAAAACATATTCCGTTGGGGAGATGAACGCATTGACCTCGGCCACTTTATAGTATCTTCCACGCTACAAGTGTAAAACACAAGTGAACATTTGGCTTCAGTCAGAACTCTTTTATGCAAAAAAACACTAAGCGTCGAAGCAGGCAAATCTCTTGCTGCCTTAAGCCCTCTTTTTTTGCAATGTTAGAGACACAGGCAGATGCAGCACTGCAAAATTGCGTACAATTGTGTTAAAGGGCTAGACGCAGAGCGTGCTGCTAGCAGGCAATAACTACGTTTTAACATTGGCAAAGTATCAACCCAGCCCAAGTGGAGTTACGCATCCCGCCTGCTTGCAGAGAATAACCGTTGCAAAAAAATCCTCCAAGGCCAATAGCAGAACGGTATATAGTTGTTCAAACCTGTTTTAACATGACTGCTTAACTGTACTACTCTAGTCTTGACAAAATATGCAAAAATATAACGGCAAGCACTGTAATTTAAATCCCTTTCCTACAAGCATACATCCGGGGGGGGCAAAACAATTTCTCAGGGGGGATGCGCGGGACGGGGGCGGGGGGGGCGGGGGGGGGGGGGGGGGGGGGGGGGGGGGGGGTGGCATAACCCCCCCCCCCCCCCCCCCCCCCCCCCCCCCCCCCCCCCCCCCCCAAACCACTCCCCCGCGCCCCGCCCCCCCCCCCAACTACCCCCCTCTTTTCATGTATGTTTATTTTTTTACCTGTGCGTCCGTTGACTTCGCAAATCCGACCTTGGAATATGTTGTTAACACAATAGTGCCGACAAGCAGCGTTTCGTTATCAGAAAGAGCTGCTCTTTGTCTGGCCAGTTGGGACTCGAAATGAGGTTCTGAAAACCGTTTAATATGATGAAGAGCCAGGGCACGTCTGAAAGACATATTGCACCAATATAGTTAGCCATTTTTTTTAAACAGTTGAGATTCAAACCTGATCTCTGGGTCACTAATGCCACCAGGCAAGAGCTGAGCGGGAGCGAGGTAACCCAATTTTTTTTGGGGTATGGAATTGCATAAAAGAATGGCCCTTTCAAGGACTGCGCTAAAATTTTGGCTTAAAGCACTTCGAAGTATCAAGTTTGCCTTTAATTTTACAATCTTCACTGCGTTCTCTGCGACAGAAGCCTAAAACAAACAGACTTTAACAAAATTCATAAGATCCAAGTAACAATAAATTATACCTTATTTCTTCCATATTTGATTTTAAAATAAATGCCTTGTTCCTTATAGAATGCCTTCAATGATGTAAATTCTACTCCTGCGTCACATTCTAGTTTACGACAGTGATCCCCAGCTTCTTTAAAAATATCTGTAAAAGCAGCCTGGACTTGTGTTGGACTCTTGCTTTTTAAGATTCTCCCAAATATCTGGAGGCTGTATACATCTATGGCAATGAGAAAAGGAATTGTATCTTGCCCGCCGGTGAAAAATCCTATGTCCGCTTGCCACACCTATAAAACAATCAGGCATTTTAAGTCTCCTGTACCATGCATGCACAGGTACCGTGCTAATGTACGTCTAGTATTATACTATTTAATTCTTGCCTGAAAGCTCGATGTAACTGAAAATGGTCTTCTTTCTGCTCTTTCGCCACTGAAAAAAAATCATTATAAATTCTTATCTTGTAAGCAGTTCAGTTAATATTCTAACCGTTCGTCGCGTATGATATGGCGGAGGTAGAGTGGAATTTGGCGAATTACACGTCTCAATCTACTCTCAGGAATGTCAAGACCCTTGTAAAGTTTAAGGCACTTCTTAAAGGTGTGTATTCCTGTAAATGCTCCTTCAAAATCCGCGGACTGCCAAAGTTCCTCTAATTCCTGATCACTTATTGTATGATTATTGTCTTCCATTGATACCGATTAAGTGCACTAAAGCTAATTCCTCTGTAACGGTCTTATATTGCCACCATGATATACTGAGGACATGCATAGAACAAAAGCACGGCAAGATAATATACGTAGCTGTATCTTTCTTCTACCTGTCTTTGTTTAAAGTTAGAACTCTCAAACAGTTATTTTATGTTTTTGCACCAAAATTCACTACGTTCCACCAGCGCCGGCAAACTCCACCTACTCTGCAGATAAAAGCTGTGTGGTTTTTTTCCTTCCAATGCGCTCTGCGAAAAAAATGTGCTTGTAAGCAAGGCACAAAAATTGCCTGCAGTCCACCAGCGCCGGCAAACTGCACCTATTCTGCAGATAAAAGCTGTGTTATTTTTTCTTGCCAATACACTGTGCGAAAACCGATGGCTGTAAGCAGGGCACTCTTTTGAGCCTAACTTCATCACCAGTTTCTGCCAAGGGACAAGGCGTATCCGCGTCGTTTGATTTTTTGAACAAAGGCGTCAGCAACGCTGTGCAAAAATGACTCGCTCACTCGGTCGGTCCGTTATTCTGCACACAATATAAGGGCGGGACTTTGCTATCCATGCAGACAATCAACATGGCTTCCAATTCGACAACAACTTTAAAGGAACCAGAAGTAAGCACAAAGCTATTTGCCGAGGAAGGCTTCTTCAACCGAGCAATATCCGATGGGCGCTATACGGAAAATTCATTCATAAGGGGACACAACCTTGTGCCTAGTAGTACTGGAGAGCTTGCCACATTCCGTTTTACGGCTCTGCCTGGAGCAGGTAAGACGAAAAGAAAAAAAAAGTTGCAATTGTTCTACCTTGATTGTATTGTTAGGTTGCTTCCGAGCTAATAATATCACCTGCAACGTTGAATTGCAACTGTTTGACCAAGATGGGGTTTCGCCTCCGCCAAATTACATCACACTTACCCCAGGTAACCAAGGTTAAAAAATCAAGGTTGAACTTTACAGGCCATTGTATTTTTGGGCCGTCTGAAAATAATTGGCCGGACAGAAATGTACCAGCCAACTAAGCCAGAAATATTGCATCACTAATATTATTTTTCCTCACTAGGTGGCCTTGCTGTCCAGAACAATGTCCAACCGGTTAATGGAATTGGTAATACAAAAGCCCGCCAAATTTAAATTCTACAAGTTGGTTTAACCTTGCATTTTAGGACATTGCCTTTTTGACGACGTTCAGATCTACATAAATCAAAATCGATTGAATCCGGACTCGTCGGGATATTTCATGAAGGCGATACTAAAAAATCAACTCTCTACCGCCATGGGTGCTCGCAACAGTCGGATGCAAGAGTTCGGTTATTATTCAGATGTAGCTGCCTATCCTGGACAGGGAGTATTTTCCAACCAGCATAGGTCGCGTTATCTCAAAAATGGAAGATACTCAACACACAGTAACTTTTATAAAGTAAAAATACCATTAAAATGTAATTTAATAACTTTTGTTGATAGCTGTACCTTACTCATTTCGCCTTGAAACTGATCTCAGTGCAGCTACCATACCGATGCCTCCTGGCTGCTCCTTGCAATTTGATTTCAAACCAACTCCTATGGCGCTACGAGTGCAAGCCATTCCCAATGACCCACGGCAATACAAATTAGTTATAAGTAAGATGTCGCTTGACATTCAGGTGTGTAAGCTGACAAGCTCTCTTTTTGCGTAAGTTGAAAAGTAAATTAATTTACTTCAGTTATTTTTTTATTTCATAAATCGTACATTTTTCTGATCTAGCGACTTTCGTCAGAGAATCACAAAGCCAAAGTCATACGTGTACATACCCTTTCGCAAAACAAATCTGAGGAAGATTGTCATTGGCGCAGGAGAATCTTATCACGTGCAGGAGCACTTGTTTCCTACGGACAAAATCCCTTATAAAATCACGGTAATACATAACCTACTTTCACAAAAAATATCTTCTAAGATACTCCTTTCAGATGGGTTTTGTTCGAAAAAATGACTTTGAAGGGAACTACGAATACAGGTATGCAATACCTAGTTAACTAAAGCGTTAAACTTATCTGGTCTTTTTTCTAGCCCATTTGTATTTTCAAGGGCATGGTCAACTCACCCGGATGCGAGGGGAGCACCAATGTGCATCAAGGATCGAGACGGCTCTTTAGTGAGCAATTTGGATCCGGCTACATGGGTGTATCTGAAGAAAATCCAACTTGATCTTGGAGGCAATCCTTTTGATTCTATTGAAAATGAACAGACGTTAACTGTAAGTATAGACTAAATAAGTTTCTTCTACGCTAATAGAAGCAGTAAAAGTCTGTGGGTCGCAGGTTCGAATCCTCTATCTCGCATTGGGTTGCTTGTGGATGAACCCAAATGGTAGTGCCCTAACAAATCCGTCATGTTATTGTTTCATTTATTAAATTCTATGCTTTTTTTTTGAAGGATTGCATGGGTGATTACCGTCGGTTCAACATGACAGGAAACTGGGATAACAATGCATTGGGAAGTGGTAAGTTAATAAACAGTACGCAACTAAGTTAAAAAAAACGTAATTTTGTAAATATGATCACGCAACCTCCTAGAATTTCAGACTAATTTTTAAGTAGTGAACAGAAAAAAACTAATCTTTTTAATTGCTTTTTCTTTTTCAACATAAGGTGTCACATATAGTATGTTCTGTACGGGCGCTCACTTCACGCCTGTATACGACTTGACCACTAACTTAAGGGCCAGCATACCCGATTTGGTGCCCATGGTACGAACAGGTTAGTATTTAAAAAATTCAGCTTGATAAGTATTATGTATGTATGTACTTGCTAGGTCAATACCGACTTCAAGTTCACTTCAGTGGCCAACTTCCATGCGAGATAATGATGGTAATAATGGAAGAATATGCAAGCACGGTTGGTGTGCCAGATCAAGGCGACATTAAAATTAGTTTTATTAGTTAAAAGTATTCAGTTGTGCTCTTAAAAAGATTCAAAATATATTGTTCCTAACAAAAATAAAAAAAATCAATTACAATTTCCGGTTGCGGCAAAAAAGCTTAGTTCAGTGACCTAAAAGAGTTCATCCCTTGAGACTTGTTTTTATATCTGCTTTGGGCGTCTGTTTTCCCTTTAAAAGGGAAAGACACTTGTTAGAAAATCGTCACTCCAACATGTCGGATCACGAGAAGCGCATCAAAGACCTGGAGGTCATGATGCAATGTCTTGAGTCGAAATTCGACAAGTTTGCTGCAAGGGACACAGAGAGCGTCAGTAGCAGCAGTGGCACAGCGTTGGATGGATGGGACGACAAGGATGTCTCCAATATGAGGTCAGCAAGGTCTCTGCCAGCAAGCAACACGGGTGAGAGTTCCTCCTTCGCCCACTTTGAGTCTCAAGCAAGCAGCACTCAAGCCAGCAGCACTCAAGCCAGCAGTACTCAAGCCAGCAGCACCGCATTCGATGAGCTCATTTGCCTTCCCAACCTCTCTGTAGCCGATCAGGTTGTCAGCCGCCACCAAGATCGCTTCGGCGCCCTCATCGTGGAAGCAACAGCAGCCGTATCAGCACCTGCAACAGAGAGCAACAATGGGAACAGCAGCAGCTACGGTACTGGCAGCAACTCCTATGGCTACTACTCCGGTGTGAACAACAACGGCGGGCAAGATTATGGTCAAGGATACTACAACAACGGGGGTAGTTATGGTCAAGGATACTACAACAACGGGGGTGGTCAAGATATGTACGGTCAGGGTGCATCTGCTGCATACTTCTGCCCGGGATATCAGGACCAGTCGCTGCCAATGAAGGACACGGGCATGTTCTATGGGCTTTCAACCGGGAACGGAAGCAACGGACAGCCAACATACAAGTAAGTGTTGCTATTAAATATGTTGCTCAAATTTGAAATAATCTTCCCCCTCTACACTAGCTGATGGAGAACGTTGACAGAGATTAATGGATCGAACTGGATTGGAGGGGAGGAAGAGTTATGAGGAGGGGAGAGAGAAGACTGTTCAACAAAAACAAGTTTTAGGACATTTTATTTTATTTTTCGGATAAAACAAACATTTCGGCGTATGATACTAACATTTCGGGTTGTATATTTTATAAAAAAAATTAAATAAACAAAAATGATACAATAGTGTGAACTAATGTCTATATTTAATAAACACATGTAAAAGACCGATGTCTATCATTCATAAACAAATCCAAAAGGGTAGGTCTCCAGCTCACTTGAGCCAATATTGATATGCCGTCGACCAAGTTCTTGCATAGTAAAAGCCATGTGGGAAAAAGTCCTTATTGGCGTCAGATCCTTTGTTCTCTTACGAGGCTGTAGAACTTTAATTGTTTCCTTCGTTTGGGCGATGTATGACTCTATCTGACGTCTGTAAACTGAGACATTTATGACATCCCCTGTCAATGGACAAGCGAGTGTCAGGCCTTTGCACTTGACCACCTCCCGCTGTCGGCCATCTTCTTCCTCCAGCAACATTGCATAGCTCTTTAAACCCGTGCTAAAAAAAGATCGCACTGTTGTAGTTGGAGAGAATTCACTTTTCAACCAGCCAGGGACTTCTCCAAAATCACCTAGTATGGGTAAAGTTGCACTTTTATCTATTGAAAAAAAGAATGAATCGCAATCATGCATGTACAGCTTGATCGAGGGGAGGGAGAGCTTCATCATCATTTTGTGTGATTTAATTCGACTGTAGCTGTACACATATACAGCAGAAACAATGTGTCTATTTCTGGCCGCTCTGCACTTTTTCTTCTTCACTTCTAAGAGGCAGGCTTTGTCTTCAGATAGCATGGATATACTCACTATGGAATCATGTTGTTTTCTTCGGCAAAATTGAGTCTCTATCTCTCCCTGTGAGTGGACTACTTGGAGCTGAGTCTTATAAGACGCTTGCATCAGTTTTCCGTATAAGCTGCAAATGCCCAGTTTGACTAGAAATCGTTTTTTCCGGTTTTTTACCAGCTGACAGGGTTTTATTGAAGATGACCCCGAAAACTCCATGTGCATATTAACTCTTCGACAATAATCTTCAGCGTCTGTTTCTGTGTCTGGAAGACCAGAGTGAATAATTTTATCTCTGCAAAGTAACTGAACAACTCTTTTGAAGATAGGGGCAGTTTGAAAGAAGAATGTGGCTCTGTAGAACCGTAGAAATGCATAATTTAGCTGTTTCGCATAGAGAACATCTTGCACAGTGCAGATGACATCAAATGCTCTTGCCTCCTGTGGGTGGGCTGAAAATGGTATTCACATTTACTACTATTGTACAGCTTTTAGCCATAAAAAGAAACTTACTGCACTTCTTCCTTGATGGCAATGTTGCACAAGCACTGCATACAGGATACACGTAGCCATCGGGCAGCTGCAAGGGTAGAAAGGGAACTTTTATGTTCGGACATAAACATCTCAACCAAATAATGCCATCCACTTTTCTCCCTTGGAATGTGGCACAATCGTTGTGGAGAATGAGGCCCTCGTCTAAATCTTTTTCGCAGAAGTCAAAGCTATCTCCAATAGGAAAGCTATGGTCAATCATCACGGCAGGATAGTGAGAGCTAGAATGGAGTGACTAATTATAAAAATTAAAATCATGCATGCTTAGGTATTTAATACCTATAATCAAGGGCCATGAACTTCTCATTTGGGTGGTCCTTGGAGTTCCAATAAAGTCGAAAGAGGTCGTTTCTTCCGGGGATTACAGCAGCACTTAAAGAATACTTCATTCTTCTTGGAAGTGGTCTATACACATTTTTAATGAAGTGGATTAATTCACCGTCAGTTTTGCGCATCTCTTTATAATGGCACTCATGCATGATAGTGATGACAACATCTGGATATTTCCGTTTAAAATTGCTCAATTTCTGTTTCCAGATTTCAAATTGTTGTCCATTTGTTCGCCCCATGTAGTTCATCTCGTCCGATTTCCCCGCAATTGGGCAGTCGTCGCTGAAAGAGAGGGAGAAATTGTTGCCATACATGAACACGGTCCAGATTTCAGGGGGTCCCAGGGGTCCCCAACTTTTTGAATGGGGTACCCAAAATCAGAAAAAAACAGGGGGTTCTACTCACCTATGTTTTCCGTGATAAACACAGCCGTTGTAGAACACGGCTTGATTTAATGTCACAAAAAAGGCATCCGGGGTTAGAAAAGACATCGGGCGTTGCCCATATCTAGAGACACTTGAAAATACAGGATTGTCTTCCTGTTTTAGCTTCCAGGTCATGAAAGATATATATTCTTTCTCCGTTGGACCACTGTTAAATTCATATGACCCATCCTCATACAACGGGCACTTCAATGTTTTGTGTAATTGAGCACAATAACGTAAAATGGCAAAGTTGAGACCACTTAGTGTTACAATGGGTTTCGTGAAGGCGTGAAAACGAGGCCATGATCCATGTTCTTTTGTGAGGCTATCTCCGAATTGTTCAAAGAGAAAAGTCTGTTGTTCCAATGAGTGATTCAAAAACGATATCATGGCATCTGCAAGAATAACCACATTGCTTTGTGAGACTGATATAATGCTCGAACCCAAGCAGTAATTTTGATCTGGGAGCGTCTGATAGAATTTTGCCTTTGATTCTCTTTCCCCATTGGAGTCAAAATCACTTAGAAAAAGAGCAAATTCTGGCCTGGCACCCACATATTGTGTTGTTCCAAATTTGATTAGTCGTGTCGGAATGTAAGTAACATTTGAATTTGTTTCAAAAGTGTCTGCCATCTCCCACAGGGACAAATCAACATATTGGCGACTGGACACAAAAGACAAAGACAATGCATTGATATGCAGCAGCTGTATGTTTGAAGCATTGGAGCCTAAAATGTAAGGTGTAATTTGTTTATCAGTTATAGCTTTCAAACAGCACAATATTGATCTTTTGTCCATCACCACTACAGTGTAGTTTGTAAACTTTGTACTTAGCAAGTAGCTCATTAACTGATCCAGCACAGATCCATTTCTCCAAGGTTTGGCTTTTTCAACCGTATTTTTTACGCCTTTGTTACTAAGCGACACTAGGCGGTACACTTTTGTGTCCTGTCTGTATTTTAAACACTTTTCTTTGAGATAAGGCATCCTTCGTTCCTGGGTCTTGTCCTTGTATTTTGGGGGAATTTGCAATGAAGGGTCAACAAAAGTCCTGATTGTGAAAATTTGCCGAAATTCATCTTCGTAGCAGATTGAACAAGAATAAGGTATTTCTTCGTAGCAGTCCGGGCTCAATTCCTTGGCAACATATTCAAAAGATAAAAAGCACATGTTTGACCAGTACTTAGGCAACTTTTGCTCTTCAAAGTTACACTGATGTCTCAAGAGAGGATCTGGCTTAAAGTATTTATGGCATTTGGTGCAAAAAATACTATCGCATTCGTGCATTTCCACCGCTTCCTGCAAGGTTTTGTATATTGATTTAACAATTCTGTGACCACACTTTTCGCACTTTGCTGCAGGAATGCAAGAATATTTTTTATGATGAGTATAGCAATCTTTATTTGGAAACAGAAGGAGACAACTGCACTCGATCTCCTCCTCTTCCTTCCAAAGTTCTCCGTTACAAGTGTATCCATCAAGCTGGCTGTCTGTGTAGGCTCCTTCCACCCGAAATCTTCTCTTACATTTTTCGCAGCTATTTGCCGCCGGGCAAACGTGGTTTAATGCCCTTCCTTTAATTGCCATTTTGCATAAAAAGCAAGCCATACCACGCTTATTGGCAAACTGAACAGGGTTGACAATTACACTTGCATGACGTTGACCACTTCCGGACTCTGTTACAAATAGGAAAACAGGGGCAAGCTCGGGCTGGTAAATTGGGGGAAACATTGTGCAGTGCCTTTCATTATTCCACTCTTGATATACAATGATCTGTGTGTCTGAAAAGTAGCTGCCAATTATGGGGAGATGTTCTTCTAAACAGTATCCACTATTTTCTTCTCTCTGTAGTCCTGTACTTTTTCTTAATTTCAGTAACTCTGCTTTTAATAACATTCCGGCATCCCTGGTCTTCAATTTTTTCTTCTTGTTATGCAACAACTTGATTGTATTCCACTTTTTGCCTTCCTCGGATTGTTGATCTTTACAATAATGGCGGAAAATCCGGCCTGCAATTACGGCTAAAGGTAAACAGTCATGTACAAAGCCTTTTGGGTTGCTGTGGTATCCGTCAGAAATGACAAAGAGGTATCTAGAGCGGCTGTTGGGATCAAGTGGGCTTCCTCTGGCTCCAACAGGATTCATAGGACCATCATCTCTGTCTCTTAAAAGTTGTTTATGGCGGCAATGCCGAATCGAAAGTACCTTAAACTTAAGTGTCAGGCCTCTGCTCAAGTCCACTTCTTTGTTACTCGTGAGGTAATTGAAGAAATTGTCCATCAATGTCATAGCAATTAGCTCAGAAGACTCGTTGAGCCCAAAGTGCCCCGAGCAAATTCCACCGCTTTCCATCTCTGGGCTGACAATTGTAATGTACACCTGGCGAACATAACGGCTGTTTTCCTGGTCATAATATTCTCTTAAATTTTCCAACACCTTAGATATCCCTCTCTCCAGTACCGTGAGAAGCCCAATTACTGCTGGACGACCTTCTCGCGTTTGTATGTTTGAGTAGTCAAATGTCATCTGGTAGTGGTCATCATCGAGGTGGAAAACGTTGTTCTGCTTAAAGTGGATCTGTCTCATTGTTGCTTTTATACCTTCACTATTGAACACTTCGGTATCTCTGTGAAATGAGAATGCTCCTTGGTCTTGCCTCTCTCTATAAAGTTGTTCAGCTGAAAGTTCTTGTCGATTGATTGCGTCATTTCCTCTTTTTATGCGTCGCACGGGTTCTCCCGTGGCACGTCGACCACGGACGGCTGCCCGTCTGCGAGACACACGATCCTGACGTTGACCACCACTTGGCTGAGCTGCTTGTCGTTGACTGCGTCGAGGACCGGGCCCAGCTGGAGCCACTGGCTGTGGTTGTTCTTGACTTCCAGGGTGCTGGGCGGGCACTCGGACCTGGTCACTCAAGCCGAAACGCTCATTGAGGGCGCGATTAATTTGATCTCGAGGACGGCGAATCATGTTGCTTCTCTACGTTGGAAATGATTTTCCCCCTTCACTCTTTTTTGCAATGCAAAAAGTTTAATACCTGCTGCCAAGCGGCCAAAATGCAAGGCAGCCTGGGCCCCGATAGGCCCTTTTTGCGTTGCGGGCGTCTATCCAACAGGACAAAAATTTGCTGAGCATGTGTAAAGTATGTTGCAGCAAATGGTCGGGTTCTTTGTTCAAAAAAGTGCCTTGGCTCCTTTTCCAACTGGCGGCTAGCAGTCATGGTTAGCATTGCTCCCAAGACGGTTGTGAGCACGGCGAAGCTGAATGCTCTAAGAGAGGCAGCCGAGGAGCTAAAGAAGTTCAAGGCAGGCTGCAAATGTGGACATTCAACGAATGGTAGACAGGAAGAGAAGCAAAGCAGGTCTGAGGACGGTACTACCGGAAGTGAAAGAAATCCTGGTGTTCTCGAAGACGAACTGGCTCCGGAACAGGATCTTCAGGGGGAGGGTATCGTGAATGCCAATAGTGTGTACAAGACAAAAAAAACACCAGCCGAGCCATTTTGGAAGGAACCGAAGCTTGGGCCAAAGGGCCAGATGCTGTATGTGGATTCGTGGCTGCAAAACGGAGCCAATTTCATAGGTGCAGGGGAGGGAGACCATCTCGACGGAGAAGGAGGAGTAAAAAATGGGACGCGGGTAATACAAGATCAAATTGAAGGTGCCATTCAGTCAGTCTGGCTGACATATCAAGCTAAGGCACGTAACCTGATGGAGGAGCTTTCAAAGCACAGGGAAGTCGTAAGGGTGGATCAAAATGGAATGCTTGTTTTCCATGATAAGCTGAGCTCTCTTCTTCTCTCCACCGCTTTGGCTCTGACCTTCCAGAACATGATGATACCCGTGCCCAAAGACATATCTCTGTGGCTAAACGCATTAGTGCAACTTGACCTTGACTATTTTATTCGAAATGAGAAAATGTGCGATTACTTCAACTGGTATTATATCTAACAAGTGCATTGGATGCTCCCAGACAGGATTAAATTACGATTTTTTCTCTTCTATCTATTTAAGGCAGAAATCCTCTCTTTGATATAATATGCTGAGCTGACTCTTCCCTTTTTTGTTGCCTTGTGTTGGCCACTGAAACTTGTTGTTGACAATATGCCTGTCTGGGAGGCTGAACAACTTACAGTGGAGAATGTGTCTATACAGCAAAGATGAAAGGAAGCGAAATTGAAACGTTTTTGGCTCAATATAAGGACATTTTTGTAGGATGTTTTAAATATAATGATATTGTTAAGTTAAAAGTAGGACAGGCAATTATATACAATACTCAGAAAGAAATGCCCGGGCAACATTGGTATTGTTGCTATCGAGTAAGTAACAGCCTAATTGAAATATTTGATAGCCTTGGCTGCAAAATCGAACATACTTTAAATGTAGCTAAGCATTATGATGGCCACGTGGCTTTTAACGTGACCCCTGTGATGGACGTGAATATGAAACTGTGCTCTGAATTTACAATTTATCACCTTATCAATCGCATACACAATCCCGATCTATCATTTCATTATTTTATGAATATATACTACAGTGTCGATCTTGAAAAAAATAAAGAAAATGTTTTAAGGGAATTAAACCTACTTTAGATATTTCTACTAACAAGTTTCTTGTCCTAATTTCAGCTATGAAATGGAGGCTGTCAAACAACAATGGACAAAGATAGTCTTCCAAAAGTAAAGAAGCCTTCAGACATTTTTAGGATTAAGTTTACGACTGAAGAAATTTTAAAAAGTGACTTCTTCCCTCTAACGGGTGTCAAGGACAAATTCTGGCCTGTTGTCCGGGTCCCCAGCAGAGCCGGTCTTTTCGGTCCCAGCGGGTATCTATGCCAGAATTACACATTTGATACATTTTTAATTTATTTCCTTTAGGAGTGGAAAGAGCCACTTAATAGTCGAGATAGTCAAGCACAGGAAAATTTTTTATGATCTTCCAGTCCACAGGATAATTGTCTGCACGCCAAGTTCAATTGCAGAAAAGACGCGGGAGTTTATTTTGAAGATACGAGAAGCGGCGCCGGATATAACCGTAGAAAATTTTGAAGGTACGGTCTACTTTATACAGGGTGATGAACAAAAATTGCTACAAAAGGCATTACATTGCAAACAAAACATTTTTTTTAAAAAAAATCACAAAATTAGTAAATGCTAACTCCAACCACTTCTTTCTTAGGTGTCCCAAATGTCGAAACAGAGCTAAAGCTTAAAGCCTATGAGCCAAGCATTCTTATTGTGGATGACCTCCAGGAACGCCACCTACTATTCGCTTGCAATTTACTAAACTCTAGCTTACAATTTGCCAATTAGGTGCACTGAGCAAATTAGTTGGTCAGGCTCGTTTTTTGTTTAAGTAAAATAAAATTAGATCTAAGCACCCGAGAAAATTGCGACCGAATAGTAGTTACAATTCTCTGCAGCACGAAGCCCTCCATTCAAGACTCTTCTTAGAACTGGTTACGAAGCACAGCAGGGAGTACAATTGCAACCTGCTGGTCTCAATGCACAATAACTTCCACAAGTCCTCATACGGACTGACTATACCCAGGAATGCTAGATAAAAAATGGAAATATATAATTTAATACAACTTTTTCACCTAAAATCACCCAACCTCTCTCATAAAGCCCCCAATTTTCTTTTGATTATTTTATCACTTTGAAGCAACACCTCCAAGCATTTTATCTAGAATTCCCTGTACTGCCCAGACAATTTACTGGTGAGTTGTGTTATTTTTTATTATATATATTTTTCATAGGGTAAAATTTATAGAGAAAATCTTCTTCGAAGATCGGACAGACAGCCGTGTTATGTCAAATGTAAGTAACATTTTATTCTCCGAGGCCAAGCTGCTCCCACTGTGTCTTGAATACGTCGCAAAACATTTGGAAGATTTTGGAGTACGTTACATCCTGGTTGACACGTCGACACTGAAAGAGTTGTCAGGTGGATTTAGGATTAGGACTGACATACTACCTAGGTAAGGCGTTAATTGTATCAGTGTAATGTATTCAAATGTGTTATATTTATAGAAAGGGGAAACCCGATCCAGAGCCAATTCTCTTTTTTTGGGAGAAAAAGTAATGAAGCAACATTGATACGTATATAATTGGAGCTTCAAAGTGCCCGACTAAACTTAAATTCCCACCCGCAAGGCAAAGAAGAACTTAATTGTTTTGTTGGGTACATTGCCAAATATCAAAGGAATGTTTTCAGATGATTAAGTGCATTTTGCTGTAGTGCTGAACTGGAAGAAGATAAGAAAGACTCCCCTAAAATAAAGTGCTCCTTGATTAGTCGACAGACAATAGTCTTCCATTCACAATGGCAGACTACACATCCGTTTCTCGCTTGTGCTTCTGGTTGATCTTCTTCATCATTGTGTCATCGAATGACCACGCTGAGGCAACAGTGGCCCTCAAGGACAGGTGCATTGGCGTTGATCTGTATCCAGATCTGAACTTCGGATGCCCTGCAAGATACGGCTACAAGTAGGTTTATTTACTATGCATCTAATTTCCCCATTTGTAAGTCATTTTTATTAATTAATTAAGATCACCATGTGTGAACTTTGGCATCTGCTTCAATGAGAAAGAAAAGTGCCTACTTGCCTGCGACGAGGAACCACAAGACAATGGGTTTCCAAAGGAAGACGTCCTCTTGGGCAGGGAGGTTGATTATGAGGATGAGGACTACGTGCCGGAGGACTACGAAGAGGATGACCTTGAGTATGGCGATGACGATGACGATGATCAGAACTCGGACGGACTGAGTGTGCAAGAGGTCAAGCAGCCGGCAAACAACAACGCAAACGCAGGGAAAAGGCCACCACCAGTGACGACTACACGCCGTCCCACCGATCGGCCGATGCCGTCCCTGAGGGACATGCCGCACCAGGAAACCCCTGGGAACATTGCAAACTTGGAGAGGGAAAGCTAAAGTACAGAGTACAAAAGAAATGTTTTCATTCTGATGTGTTTTACCATGGCTGGCGCTGCGTTTAAAATCGAGCAAGGGTCTTGATTTACACTTAAAAAATACAAAAAATGACATGGCCCAATAGGAGGCCAGAAATTGGCCAGAAATTGTGTCTTGGGTGATATTGGTGCTAAGTCCAGATTACAAAAGAAATTGATATATC
>LR139697.1:0-26442 GCA_900659605.1 Tisbe holothuriae | reverse complement strand
GGCATTTTACCGCGAATAACTCAAGCTTGTAATTTTCAAGACCGATTATTATTCTGCTTCTTCTTCTTGGGCATCTTTGGCCATTGTCCGCAGAGAAGTCGGGCTCTGACTGAAGAAGGAATACCGATTCAAACTGTGCATGAGACCAATTCTCTATGCGAGTCAAGAGGTCAAGGTTTAAAGTAGCAGCAATTTGAACCGTTTTCTACCTTTTGAATGTCTGCACAGACTAATTCTTGGCAAATAAATGGTTAAGAGGGAGAGTTGGCCGTTCTATGCTGAATTATAAAACGGCTAACGACTCTAAAAACGCCACTACTACTGCTGCTGCCTGGTTTCTGGTTGTGCTTTTGAAAACCGACAATTATGCATATATTTTGGGTGTATGGGAACAACGAGCAGCAGCGGCTTCAAAGCATGAGAACAAAGCGCATTTATGATTTCATTTTGGCCGTTCAGTTCCAGATCGAGCAACATTTTTGCAAATATTGCAATTTCCCCGAGGCCAACTGGACTTTAGTGACCGCTTGCTAATTATACTTTCATCTAAAATATGCTTATATTTACGAAATAGTATATATTATTGCTATTATTCCTTTTCCCAAGGTTTCTCCATTTTGTACACTTTCCAGAGCATTATGAAGGAGCTCATTGAAACATTCCAAATGCCTCAGATCTTCAACTCTCTCTGCACCTGAATTACGTCTAGACAAATGCAGGATACATTTAAATGTGCGCAAAAACATTTTTTCCCGCAACCCGGTGTTACCCATTTTCTACTACCATTTAAAGACACAGTCTTGCTATAAGATCATCAAGTGGTAGTTCAAAGAAACCCCCGAGGAGAGAGAGGAAAAGTTTTTAAAGACCAGAAATGAGGACGACATTTAAAATTCCACCGAGAAGAGAGCATTTTTCTTTCTCTCTAATTATTCTCCGTACAGACTGAGAAGCTAGCCCCTTATATTCATTTAAGACAAAAAAGTGGCTGCCAGCTCTGGCTCACGAAAACGTTTTACACCTCATACAAAAACCGGCATAAATTACGAGCTCAAGATTCCGCGCGAAACATTTTTTGTTCCATATGCTTGGTAGACGAGAGAAGTAATAATAATCATAGGGGTTGCTGCATCATTAGCCAGGTCAAAAGTCCTTGAGGGAGCAATTCAATTGTTTTAATGCGGAGCATATGGCTAAAAAGGGTCGAGTCTCATTCATATTTTGTCCGGAAGGGTTGGCATGGAATTTTACAACATTAAAATTGAGGTAATAATCCTTGTGAATGAGACCAAATATTATTCCAGCTGGAAGGGGAGGAAGTGACCGGACATTGAAACCAAATTCCGGAGCTTCATTCAAACGTAACCGCACAAGGAGATGGAAAATGGATTCATCTTTTATTATATTGTTTCTACTGTACAGTTGTCTCTTTTTTAAAGAGTATCTGGCCATTTTGGCCATTTGCTATAACAGCCGTGTTATGAACTCATAAACAATGTTGCAAACGCAAAAAAAAGGGGCTTCTTCTACTACTTCAATTCTCCCCTTTTCCCATTTTTATACAGAGAGAATATAAAGAAAGGTTTTCTTTCTCTCGCTTTCATTTTCCATTCCCGCTCTTTGCCATTTTTGACAAAGTAATTTTCCGCTCTTCCCCCCTCTTGGTTGGCTTGGTAGTCGCTGTAGTAGTAGTTGTAGCTTGTAGATTGAAAGAGGGCAATTTTGCCATTCGTCATATTCTTCTTCCAGCTCTGGAGAGCAGGGGATCGAGAGCAGAGGAAGGAAATAAGTCAAAAATGCTACTCTCTCATTTTCGCCAGGTACTAATAATAAATTGACTCCGCCGTGAGCCAGTGAATTGAAGCCATCTGATATGTTGTGTTCCTGACAGTGATGTATCAGAATGATCCCCGTTAAAAGCCACAATGAAAGAGGAAGAAAATATGCTAATGCAATCTCTCCTCGGATTCTCTCACGTTGGCATTGTCGCATTTTGATCCATCAACCTCCATTGAAAGGAATTACCAATGGATTTGTTAATATAAATAATAGAGTGAAAGTTAGATATATATTTTAACGCACTTCAAAGACGCGCTTTTTCTCACACAAATCCATCAATAACGAAAGAAGAAGAAAAAGGAGGCTAAACTGTATATCCCGATATCTGAGCGAAGAGCAGAGAAAGAAAAAGAAGAGTGAAAAGAGATCTGGGATAAAACGGTGTTGAAAAGCTGGCTAAAAGGAAAATCTTCTTATTCTTCAATTCTTTTCAGAGTGGCTGCTACACTGCCTTTTTAATAAGGAAATGGAAGAAGCTTTATTATTAACTGTATTTCCATTACAAAAGAAAATGTGGAGCACAAAGAAGTTGTTCTTGTGATCACGTGATCTCATCTTCCAGACCAATGGCTTGGTTCCATTTCGAGTCCGGCTCTTTCTGGAGATCTCTAAGCACCTCCTATTTCCCAAGACGTCGTTGCCCTTTTATATCCCATGGAGGAGGAAGAAAGCACACGCACACATTGGGAGAGGAGGCAAAGTTTTCTTTTGCAGACATCTTTGAAGAGAAATGGTTTTCGCCAGAAGCTTTCTTCTTCCTTTTGCGGCCATAAAAAGGGGGAAAGAAGAAGAAAAGGGGAATAAGCTTAAGATGGAGAAAAAAGGGCTTGGAAGCTCTTCTTCTTCTCTGTCTCTTTTTTCTTTCTTTCTTCTCTCCATATATATTGGAAGTGTTGGAAAAAGAAAAGAGGATTTTGGCAGCGGCAAAAGTGTGTGTGTGTGTTCTAAGCCCTGTTTTCTCTGCAGTGAAAAAGACATTAAATAGATAAGGCCAAGAAAAAGAGAGCGAGAATAGGGTTAAGGAGAAAATGGACCCAATATCCAATGTTAGTTTTCGATCATACTTAGTATCTCTTTTTGGGGGTAGGAGAGATAAGTTGGCTGGGTTCAATGAAAAATGAAGAAATGTCGCATGTTTGGAAGCAAACACATTTTGCTTAAATTCCATGAATATGTTTCAACCACAAACGTCCACTATCATATGTATATGGCATTACGTGCACTTACAGTGCGTAAAAGCTCTATTTACTCCAATGTTTTACCCCCGAACACTTCTTCTGGCCGAGCATTGAGGGAGAACGATCGTTTTGTCAAGACATTTTGAGTGACGGGACGTGCACAGAATACAACATCAGTCTCAAAAACAGCTTTTCCCTCCATCTCGTTAAGGGTTATTTTCTCTTTTTCTCTCGTATATACTCCATGCATATGGAGCGCTAGAGGTTACTCGTCTGTCTGTGTGTGTTTTCGTGTTGTAGGCGTTTTATATGTTTAAATTGTTTATACTGACACAGTGGTTTGACTTTTATTTGTAAAACGATTTTTGCTTATTTAACGTTAATTACTCAGGCATTATGCATGAACATTTAAATCAGATCTTATACCACTGTGCACTTCATGCATTTTCGTTTTTTTCCTTCTCAGTCTGGCAAAAGTCAACCCAAAAATTGAAATTTGACACGCAAAACTGGGAAAATGGGAAAAGTTTATATATATTTCGTGGAAGAATGAAAAGGGAATTTATATGTGGAACACCACAGAATTAGGCAATAAAGAGAGAGGATCCCAAGAAGATCTAGAAGCCATAATATTGTCAATGAGGCAGCAATAAATAATGGCTTTTACGAGCCTGCTGAAAGAAGAAAACGAAGACGAAGAAGAAGCCATTATCGTCATAATCACTATTATGATTTCAATCCCCAGTCCAGTAGTCGATATGAAAGTTAATCGTCCGCCCGGCTCGGAATTTGTAATAAAAAGAGTTTTTGGTGATATAGCGTGATCTCTCCTTCATTCTTCTTCGTTTTCGCCGTCATTGGACCGTGCAAAAAAGATAAATTAAAGTGCGAAGAAAAGAAGGAAAATTGCTCTCAGTTTCTTACACCATTTTTGCAAAGAAATATGGAGTTGGATGTTCAGATCTTATTGGATCGCTTCTCTTTAATTACCACTCGAATGGGTAATCAAACAACCCCTTTTGTCTTTATAAACCACCCAAAATGTGTTTGTTTTGCACTCTAAACAATCATTTATTTTGTCTCATTTTACTCGTTTTCCTTTTGACCAGTAAGAGTTGCGAAGAGGATGCAATAATAACACAAAGAAAATCGTTTTACTGCTCGCTCGCCTTTCTCTCTTCCAGACTTTGATCTCGGAATATGATAAGAAGACTCTTGAGGAGAAACATCTAAACAACGCTGCTGAGCTACAATCATTATGCTGCCATTGGAAGGAGGAGGGGATCATTAAAGGAGGCTTTATTTGGAGCCTCTTAAAATTGGACAGAGGAAAATATAAAATTATTGGCCGAAATTATAGTGCTCAATATATTGTATCTGAGCCTTCTCGTTTTGTTCTCTCTATAGCCGTTGATATTATTAATAATATTCTCCTATGCTGATTATGAACGTAATAACAAGCGACAACAATAACAAAAGAAACTGTGTGTGGGGAGAGTGAGCGACTTTAATATTTTCCCACAACGTGTAATGCACATAATCCAATTTAGGACAAAGAAAAACTCATTTCCGCATAGGAAGGAGAAGAAGAAGACACACAACGAGCTATCATGTGAAGTTGGAATAAATTGGACCGACTAATATCAACGTTGAATTAATCCCGACATTATGCATGCGGTTTAAATTCGTTTGAGTCTAAATGTCAAAAGGTAAAATTTATTCAGACCTGTAGAATATTTGATTGATTTGATGTATTGTGCGCGTAATACAAAAAGGCTTCTGGATTGAGTTACTTGTTGAATAAAATTAGCGAATCAATGCACTGCGACTACATGAGACTGCGTGCAAAAAGTGTTATTTATGCGATATCAGGACTACTTGTTATGTTTCTACTGTAATTGGATCGTGGAGGCAAAAGAGGCAAGAAAAGCAGCGTATTAAAATAATAAAAATGCTCACTCGCACGAAAATGATTATTGAAAAAGGAGCCGGAGTGTAACACGCAATCCGACCATTTTCCCGCTTGATTGGCTCACCTTTAAAAGCGGAAAACACATAGTTCAAGAACGACGTTTAAATTGTATTGTTTAATATTCGTGGGAGAGGATTAGAGAGATACAAACATTCTCCGTGTGGTCCCTTCATATCAACGAATATAACGACAAAAATGGATTATTTACCAGAGAAGAAGAAGGAATCATGATAATTTGACGAGAAAATACGCTCCCAAATATGATGATGATGCTTCTTCAATTAGGGACTTTTGCTCTCAGAAAAAGCCGCCTTTTCAAATGTACGGCTCATAAAACTGTTCAACGAACTGGACTCTCTTTATATCTTTTTATAAACCGGACCTTTCCTCGTCTCCACGGTGACACACCATCCACCAAAATATTCTGATTTAATCATCAAGCTCTAATCGGAGTCAAACACAAATTTCGGCTTCTTTTTATCAAGAATTTGACATCTTAAATATATTTAAATAAAGCCTTAACGACGCTCGTCCTAATAATAATAATGAAGTATTTGATCTTTCGAAAAGGTAATTCCTCCTCTTGAGCTCGATCACATTGAAGTGAAGAGTGGATCGAGGCTTGCCAGATGTCGCACGAGATTGTTATTATTATGAGCAGCCGAACTGCTGTATTTGTCCTTTGTTCGGGGATATGTAACATAATTGAGCTTTATAACGTTCTGAACTTAACAGTCCTACATTTTAACGTCGTATTTTGCAGAAGCTTCCTTCTTCTCTTCCATGTTCTCATCTCACGTCCCGAGAATCTTAAAACTTGACATCCGACGAAAACAACACGCAGAAGAAACTTCTTCTTCTTCTTCCATTCCTGATGCTGGTCAGAGTTGGAAGAAGAAGAAACGACGATGTCGACATCTGATGAAGAGAAGGAAGAAAGTTGTCAAAACTAACATCGGCTCAAAATGAAAGTGACGATAACACACGTACACAGAATGTTACTTTTTACCAGTAGATGAACCAAAAATTTATTAAAGATGCATATGATTGGTAGAAGGGCATTTTTTGGAGGTAAATTAAAGCTGCAATCTTTCTTTTTAAAGGTTTTTTTATGGAACATGTTGGTATGGGCATAATATCACATACATATCACGCTCTCTGCTTCATAACCTCAGCCGAGAGTGACGCCATTTGGTCCGAAAAGCAAGTTTAAATTGATTCCTTCTTTGGTGCTCGCAAACAGTTTGGACTTCTTCTTCTTCTTCTTCCACCTGTCGTCAATGTTGTCCAAGAATTAACTTAATTAAGTCATAGTTGGCCAGGCAGCAAGAAAGTTGTACGATTATATCAGATGTACACACGTCAGTCAGAGCGTCGTTGAGTGGCGGTATGTGTCATTAGTGAGCATTAATTAACCTCATTCTCGTCTCCTTTCTTCCTTTCCTTCCCGTTCATTTTTTCCACTCGAGAATGCTTGAGAGTACGACCGAGTTCTAATATATAATAATCCCTTTCCAATTTGCATACCTTCCATTCCACCCAAGCATAAAAATGAGATTTCATTCAAGTCATTTTCATCTTCTTTTCTCTCCATATTTGGCTCTTTGAGGGGAAGAACTTCGTTCCTGAAACACACACACATCCGAAAATCACCCACTCAATATGGAAAAGAAGGAGGAAGGGAATAGCTATGGAAAAGGGGAACTTCCAATGTATAAAACGCATAAAATGCTCCTTTGAGAACCCATCACCTGCATGCACCATAGCCTAATATCACTCCAATAAGGACTCTGAACATTTGTGGCTGTTCCACACCCTTTAAAACCCGACGAGGCAGAGTATTAATGGCTAAAAAATAAACAGCCGGTCGCGTGTGTTCAGAAGGTGTCTGTGTTTGAAGCCTCGTTGAGCTGCTGCTGCTGCTGCGGCTTGTAATATGAAAAATGGCGTTATGCAAATACGAGTAGAGAAGAAGAAGAGTCATAATCCTTCTTATTTTTCTTCTCGGTGAAGGATTGAAGAAGACGAAGGAACTTTTTGGGTGGTGTGAATAGGGATGCCGTTTAATTAAGAGACTGTAAAGGTGGCTTCGACTTTGCTTACTATTTAAAAGAGTTTTCTCCCATTTTTTGTCAACCCTGAAGTGTGAAGCCGATATTCCAATATGAGCCAGAGAGAAGAAAAAGGAGAAAAGAAGAAGACTTGCTCTCTCTATTGAACGTTCTTTCTTTCTCGAAAACATGTGTATGGATATGATATTCAAATTCAAACGTGGGGCTAGAAAAAAGTCAAATATTATTACATTATACGGTGAGCTGAGGAGGAAGAAGAAGGAATATTATTATGAGTTTGTATAAATCCCATACTGCTAAATCCAAAAGAGGATGAGTCTCTCTCTGCATGCATAAATGTAAATCGTCGGGGGATTTAAAATTCAAAATGAAGAAGCATCATCCCGATTTCATATCAAGTCTTTTTTGTGCCACGTCTTTGCGCCCTTTCAGCGCAACAACAGCTCAACTGTACTTTTATTTCATGTCTCCAAGCAGCAGCAGGGCGGGTCTTTCTTTCTTCTCCATTTCTTCTGTTATTGCCGTCCCGGACGCTACTACTACTGCAGGCCACGCAGGCGCAAGAAACAGTTTCTACCTTTGCTATCATCAGAAAACGAATGTGTGACTGCTGAGCGTTCTTCCGTGCTACCTGCCTGCCTGTCTGCCTTCTTCTTGCGTGCGAAGAAAGACATGCTTGGATTGGTCCATTCCCGTTTCATTTCGAATGCCGCTAGACATACAGGTGCTGGCTGGAGGGGGAGCAAAGTAGGGGGACAACCGTTAATAGGGTTGAGTTTACTATTTTAAACGTGTCTACGGTACGGTTCATAATGGGTGTTTAGGATGTTTCAGAGGTGCATTTGGCAACCCTTTGGCGACTCGCTGTCTGTCAAAAATCGTCTTTCTCTCTTTATAATTACACAGAAGAGTTGAAATGAATTAGTCCGGATGAATGAGAGCCATTATCTTCATCATAACTAGCGTCCGTCGTCTCTTCTTCGTCGAGTAATTAGAGAGGAGATCAAATGATGACAGGCTTTGGTCAAATCTCTCCTCGAACCCTTTCCTGTTACTTCTCTAGCTCTGTTATTAAAATGAAGGTACCGGGTGCGGAGCATGGACGTTAAGAGCAAGTCCGACCAAAGTCCATTTTGCCAACTGCACTACTCTGTGTTGTTCCGTTTCAACTGCAGATTCTGCTTCTGCTTCTTCTTCTCATCCGGTGAAAACTGGCTTTTAATTGTAGGGTGGTGATCACATTCAATGGGGTTGAAACCGCAACATAAAGCAACGGATTATTAGCAGTTTAAAGTAATAATAATGATCCTGTTATTGAAGCTCTTTTTCATGAATGCCAGTGTAATAATAATAATAGTAATAATGTGCCCATAGAGATCGTTGTTTGACTTCTCCTCTCTTTATAGAGCTGCCTGAATATATAAATATTGCTTTGCCTTCCGTCCGTCCGTCCACTAACGCCAGCTGAATATCGCATAACTCATTTTGAAATTCAAATTTGAAAGGAAGACGGCATGCATAAATTTCGGGCTTTTTGAGGGGGAAAGAGAGAGAGAGAGAAAAGGCAATATTATTATTATATGCAGCGATATCTCAAAAAGAGCCTTCTTCTTCTTCTTCTTCTGCCGCAGCCATGAAAGGCAGGCATTATTTTGTCAATAAAAATGCCAAGTTATTATCGTTATTAACATTTAATACATAAAATAATGCTGCCATCTATCTTGGCAAGATATTAGACAGATTTCCTTTCTCGCATATAATCGCTTTCGGTGACGAATACGAAATCTCGTTATGACAACAAGCCGTGGCTAATTGCCATTTGAATTTTAAATTTTACTCGGGGCTTCCCGCCAAAAACGGGACACTAATAAATGCATGGATCTATACTGGCTGAAATGTGAGGATACTCCATGACCTTATTTAATTTCGTACGAGTGCAACAACTTTAATAATAATGTTTTACAGCTGGAGTTTTTTTGCACGTAATCGAGATATGTAGACGTAATCATGCAGCAATAAGAATCGTAATTCCTACGTCTTAAATCCCTCTTTTTGCACTTGCTCTGCTGGGCAATTAAAGGACTTGCAATAAAACAAGGGATTTGTGACAATATTATTTACAATTCAAAGTCGAGGATTGAGTTGAATTTTTGCAACTTGAAGGCTCAATAAACGTTTTATAGATCCCTCAAACTTGTTGAAATTTGAGCAAATAATTGCCTTATTATTCTTTTTATTGCACCGAGCATATGCTTCGCAGCCTTGCTATACATTGTAAACATTGAACCCGGCCAGCCTGAGTCCATAGCAATTAATGCGTCCATATTTTACGATACTGCCTTAGAATAACAATTACGAACTACAAATGTTACGAGTTCCAAAAGACGACGTCGGCGACAGTTTGTCAGACTCGTAAAGTTGTTCTAATTTACGATCCATTTGGTAATAGACACAAAACCCGAAATGAGAACGATCATCTCTTAAAATGCTTAATGTGTGAAGAAACTCATTCTCTGATCTGCGTTTATTTATTCGAGCTCTCTTTACGACTCTTCTGAACAATTTTATTATCCTGCTTTTAAGTGTTCAACTTTTCAATTTCACTGTGTGTCTGTTTTTCACAAGCCATTTTTGTCACATTTTCGCAGTCTGTCAGAGAGTCAAAGCCATGATGATGTATTACCCGGGCGGGTGGGACCCAGCTAGTCAAGAGTGATAATAAAAATAATAATAGTACACATCAGCTATTGCACGTTCATCATGGAAGAAATTATTAGTAAGGGAGGATCATAGACTACTTGTAACTTGCCCTCCTATTCTAGGCATTGATTAATGTCCCAGCATCAAGTTCTCTACGACTGCTCGCTTCCTCTCTCTGTCATAATTCGCAAAATTATTATTATCGCAAGGTACCGTGACTTCAAAGGTAGAGAGGAGGGGGCTGCTCAAGCTGTGCGTATGGCACATTGAGCGAGGTTGTAACGCAGGCAGATAAAGGATTGTTACAAGGAGCTCCATCATGAAAGTCTTGAAAGTTTAATGGTTTAAAACAAGCCATTTCCTGTAAAAAGAGACCACATTCACTTAGACCGCGTCTCTTTCCAACTCCCCGCCTTGCCAATGAAAGAAGACACAAACGTGATTATTGTGCACATCCTGTCGTTTCAATCTCGCTTTGCCATTGGTCGAAAAGAGACAAAACAGACAATTCCCTCTGTGAATTTAACTCTCTTTTTTGTTTCTCGCAGTCTCATTATATTTGCATTTGTTTGCATGTCTGCTCTCATGTGGGAAAACTTTGTTTGGAAATGCACGTGAAAAGGGTGGCGAGAAGTTTAAAAAAAGCAGTTTGCCTAACAAGAAATGATTAGATTATTTGATATATTTCATCACGATATGTTAGCCCTGTTCAATAGCCTTTTGACTGCTACTAACGAGACCATGAATGCTTATTTGATTGACTAATTACTATGACTTTTCCTCTGAGCCTTTCCTTTTGGAATAAGAAAGTACGCGCATAAAATGTTATATCTTTAATTGAATTTGAAGTATAACTAGTAGCTTCAAGAATTAAAGTAGGCATCTGACCTTAATATAAAATATCCTGTGGCAGTATTTATAAATTAAACATATTAAATATTTGATTACATTATATTAGTGCATTAATAGGACAATGGAAGTGGATTGCACACATCATTGATCTAAAGGAAGGCATATAATTAATTGGCCTTTTCCAGAAGCGGTGTAACCGAATTGGCATTCCATGACCTAAAAATCTCAAATGGCCCCATGCTGTTTAATCCGACCTGGCAAACTATTCAAAAGGGATGACGGAATGTTTCATAAGCTCAGGTCAGATATGAAATGAAGTATAAACCTGCAATCATCTCTTTCTTGAATATGGCTGCCCTGTTATTCATAGTAGCCTGTTGGACTAATGGCTTTTGATATTATCTCGCTGGTAGGTCTGTCCAAAGCATTTTCGTATTTCTCAACTGAATATGAAGACTTGGTTCGACACCAGAATCTTCTTTATTCCCCATGCGAGACATTGTCAGAAATTTCATATCCGTTGCTCCCAATCGATCGTTTGGATCCCCTTAAGCCTCTTTCTTTCTCTCTCTCTTTCGTTCTAGCTCTCTTTGAGAACAAGTCTCAGCAAACTATCTGCGCACACACATCACACATAGAAAAGAATAACCGAAAGAGAGAGAGAAAGAAAGAAAACTTCATTTCCCCCCAGAAAACTCGGCTTTAAGCAGCATCACAGTTGCCGAAGCAACGGGGGCTCAGCTGCTGCCAGGGGTACCTCCGGGCCGGGCCGATGACTCTGCCCACAACGTGCAGAACGGCTCTAAGGCCCCCTTCGCTTTCCGAAAATATATAAAGCCTACCGCTCTTATGATCTAATCTCAAATGCTGCTGCCTTGAGCCTCGAGCGCGCTCTCCGGGAATAAAGAGAACTCTGCTGCTTTGCAGGCCTGCCTTTGCAATGCTCGGCTGTTACAAGAAGGTGCCTGGGAGATATTGTTATTATTACTGCTATTATACTCTCCTGCTTTTTATAGGACCCTTTTTTCTGTCTTTCTTCTTCTACGATTCAGATCGATTGCCTTTTGTGTTATAATAATATGTCTATGCAGCAGCAGCAAGAAATGACGGTTATACCCGTCTTTGTTTTTGAGTGGGTTAATTGTTCTGCTCGTTTAGCCTTGCAGCGATATCAAAAGAGCCACACACACTCTTTTAATGATGATAATGATGGTAGAAGATAATAATGGGAGTATCCTTTTACCCTGAATATTTGGAGTCATCCTCCTCCGATCCCTTTTACATCACCAGGGTGCATATCAGAAGAAGAAGAAGAAGTCTTTAATAGGATGTAATAATCGATCTGACCGTTGCTGGCGGCTCAAGGACTGAAGAAGAAGAAAACCCATTCCTTGCATGTGTGGGAACGAACGGGAGACAGAACTAGAAAGAGCAGCTCAGATTGTAATGCTCGTTTTCGCACAACTCTTGGCAGTGGATCAACACCTCACTCCCCCGACTAGAGATTTAATTACCGCCTTTCCGCGTTTAGCATATCTGCAGATATGTGCTTGTCGGGTGAGGGAAGAAGAAGAAGAAGAAGAGGAAGAGTCCATATTTTAAACCCTGCTTTAAAAGACAAAGAAGGAAGCAGCAGCAGACTACACTCGCATGACTGAAAAGAAATGTTAGCAGCGTTTTAATGCTCTTTTACTTTGTTTCTGCTGCTGCTGCTGCTACGCTGTGCTTAAAAGTGTGATAAATTATAGCATAGGAGATTCTTCTTTTCCCCGAAGGAGAGAAAATCAATTTTTCACCGGCAGAAGGCGTTTTCTGGACACAAAGTGAAAATGAAGCTGCTTTTGTTGTGTGATACACATAATAATAAAAAAGCGTTTTGCGTCTGCTCTGATCGTGAATTGCACGCCGTGCTGACCAAATTCCAACGATGTCACAATGACCACGTTGCAGCTCGATGGAAAAAAGCTTTTTGTCGGAATTCGTTACGTGTCCAGTGAGTCAAACATGCGAAAAATGATCAAGAGTCGTTTGCTGGTTGTCCTCCTGATCTCCAGAGGGGAGAGAGAGAGACAAAAAATGGCTTTGTGTTGAACGGCAAAAAATGCTGGAGATTCGGACCTCTTCAGTGGGTTCTTCTCTAGATTCTCCAAGCTTTTAGTTATGTATTTCAGTGAAGTTTCTTCTTTATTTTTGTAAACGGAAAAAGAAACACACAATATATACTTTACCGTCACAAATAGCTACTGTACAGTTCCCCCTCTCATTGTCAAATCCCCTCTTTCCTCTTTCTCTAGATCGGATTTTGCAACACGAATTCGTTCTCAATGTCAAATCAAACTGGACTTTTGTCGTAACATTTAATCCCTCGACATGCACGAAGCCCATTTCCTCTTAAATATCAAATGAAATCCCCCTTTCCTATATTATTATACTTCTTCTACTCGACCCCCACCTAGCCGCATTTGGTCCTCCCTCCTCCTCCCTCGCAGCAGAGACCAATGAGAGATCTAGAAATGCCAACTCTGACTGTACGACTGACTGTCTGTCTGTGTCTCCATTCGGGCGTCCGTGTGTTTGTCTGTGTATGTCCGCTCTCCTTTTCTCGCTTTCGACTGTAACGACTGCTGCTGGAGCCGCCACGGACGGAGGAGTCAAGAAAAAGAAGGGAGAGAGGGTGCGCATTCCGACTGTAGTGACTGCGCAGTGAAGGAGGAGGAGGAGGCAGTTTCTCGCTCTCCATTCCATTTCGATTCCTATTGGTTTGCTCGCCGCCTTTCTTCAGGTTTTCTTGGAGCTTTCTTTGAGATTTGTGTTTGTGTATGCCGCACCCCCTCTCTCCCTCTTTAGGAGAGGGGGGCTGGATGCATAGTAAGGGAACGACGACCTATCCATTTCAAGAAAGAAGTATATCATGTGTATACGTATAGCCCGTCGTTCTGCACATACACTGACAGGCGACACAACAAAGCTTTTCCCCCCTCTCTTATTCCTTCTTCCTTCCTTCTGTACATTCTCAAAAGCCCCTAAAAGAAGAATTGAGTAAGCCTAGCGAGGTTCACGTTCACTGCTATACATTCCCATTTATATATTCCCGCCTGCAAGCCTGCATATCCAGCTATAACACATTGAGGCTTGCTGCTTCTGTGCGTCGTTTTGCAGGTTCCTCTGTAAGATACATTCACCGGGGATTGCTTCTAATATCAGACCCAATATGCTGATCTTTGCCGCAGCCATGGAGCCCACTTGGGGGAGCCTGCGCAATGCCATTTTCAGGTAGCCATAGCAGCAGCACAGCCGACCTGGTTGCCATATTACATTTCTAGCTAGCTATATATAGCCCTGGCTGAGCTCATTTCATCTTCCTTTCTTCTCTCACTTCCAAAAATCTTTCTCTTTCTCTTCTCTGGTGTTTAGAGCTTGCTACGATGTTTCCATCCAGCAAGCAAGCCACGGTGAAGCCCTCAAAAGCCGTTTGGAAGGAGCTTCAAATGCAAAAAGTAAGAGGAGAAGAAGAAACATGTAAAGCGCAAAGCGGACAGAGAAGAGAGAGAGAGAGAGAGAGAGAGAGAGAGAGAGCAATGCCTTTAACACGGCATGGGTCTCTGCAAAGCAAAGAAGCTTCTTCTCCTCTGTGACTGTAATGTGGGCGCCATACGCCCCTACGTACTAGCACTCTCTCTCTCTCTCTCTTACTTCAGCTGCCTTCTCTCTTTCTTCCTCTCTTTCTCCTTTTCATTTCCATGCCCGTTGTAGATCTGCTAGCCTACATACCTTGGCAAAGCAGCAGCAGCAGTCAGAGAACGAAGAAATGATGCTCTTTATATTACACGTCGTCGTCGTCGTCGACTCGTTTTCATGGGCAATGTGCGACTTGAAGCGCGGTTGGCAGCCGGTCTTGCTGCGTCGGTGGCGAGAGAGAGACATCTCGACTGGCGGCGAGCGACGGCAGCGCACCCCGATGACATTCAGCTCCTCCGCGGACCGAGAAGAAGGCGCTTGATAGCATTCAATACACTCAGTCGAGTCAGTCGGACAGAGAGAGAGAAAAATACGATCTCTCTTTTACAACCGCGCCTTTTTCGTTTTGTGTGTGTGGAGAAGAGAGAGACAGAGAGGGAGAGCAGAGAGAGCGGGGCGAGCTGCCTAGTCCCGGCTGCTGCTGCTGCTGCAGAGCTGCTTGTGCAGGGCCAAGCATTTGAATAAAGTGACGTTAGTCTCATTCTTTTCTTCTTCTTTTTTCTCTCTCTCCCTTTCGAATCCCATTGCTTCTTTTATCGCTCACTCGTCGATGCCGACGAAGCTGCTGGCTTCCTACTTCTGCTTCTTCTTCTTCATTTTCTGGGGGCCATTTCGGGTCCGACTCGCGGCAGAGACAGACATAATAAGACGACGAACGACATACCAGAGTAAAAGAAATTGAGAAAGAAAAAGAAATTGGAGAAATTAGACCAACGCGGATACTTATACTCGTGAGGTGTTATTCACAGTGTGAGAACATACTAACATCTAGAAGTGCGCTTTCTGCTGTGATGCTCAGATCTGAGCAGGTTCTCCAATGTGTCTGAACACATCATCGGCGTCCAACACGGCCGAGAACAGCAGCAGCAGCAGCAACGAGAACAACCACAACACACAACCACCACTTGCAGCCTCGTCACCCAGCAGAGACGCTGAGGTGCAAGAAAATCGGAACTTAGTTGACCAACGCAAGAACAGACTCGAGTCACTGAGCTCAGTCCTCGCAATGGAGGCAGCAGCGGCAGCAGCGGCCGCGGCGGCGGCGGCAAACAAGTTGAACAGCAGCAGCAGCGTGGACTACACCCCGCGCAGCTCGCCGCCGTCTTCTCTCAACCGCAGCCCACCTCCCAGCGCGAGGTCAGCCTCTCCGCCCACGCTGGTGCCGTCCGCCATGAGCATGGTGTCCATGGCCAGCATGCTTGGCGCGCACCATCATCCGTTTGGGCTGCCGGTGGGCTACCCAGGAATTCCCGGGTCCAGAGACGACTTTGCTGCCTCAATGCACAAGTTCATGGACCGGTCGTTTGGAGACTCCCCGCCCCCGTCGGTCCCTACAAACGACCCCACTGCCAATGAGTGCAAGGTTGTGGACTATCGCGGGGAGAAAGTCGCGGCATTCATGATTATGGTAGGAACACTTTTCGATACTCTCTGTTACTTGCCATGGCTATAACACTATTTCCAACAGGGCAAGACGATGCTCTGCCTGCCACAGGCATTCGAACTCTTCCTAAAGCATCTTGTCGGAGGGCTGCACACGGTGTACACCAAGTTGAAGCGGCTGGAGATCACGCCCATTGTGTGCAACGTGGAGCAGGTCCGCATCCTGCGCGGCCTGGGCGCCATCCAGCCCGGGGTCAACCGTTGCAAGCTGCTGGCGGACAGCGACTTCGACCAGCTCTACAAAGACTGCACCACGTCAAGGTAATTAGTGATCCAGAACTGCTTTGGAAGATGCCAATGGCTGAGTTATTTGAAGAAGAGGCAAATTGTAGCAGAGTTCTCAAGTGTGATTTGAAAGATTAAGAAAAAAACATTTACAGTGTCTAACTTTGCAAAGCTGTTATTTGTAGACACTATTTTTATTTGGATCTCCTTCTTCCCTTTTCTTGCATATCTTCTTCTCTTTACTTTGTATTTAGTTCTTTCCCAACTTTTGGATTCTTGCAAGTTATTCCTTTTGCTCGGGGACTTTTGCTAAAGCGCGCTTGCAAGATAGAGAATATTTGAAAGAAATGAAGAAGGACGAAAAAACACAAGGAAAACTACGACCAAAGTCCCCAGATTTTAAGTATCATACTCAAAGCTCAACAAACGCTCTCAAATTAACACTTGTCTGTTATCTTCAACTTTCAGGTGTTCTAAACCCATTGTTGGCATCAGCAAAAGTCTGTAAGTGTAAATTACAATCCCTTTAACTTATTTTAAACTGCATCATACAGTACTATTAATACATACCATACCTTACCATACTTCTACTACTACTACCACTTCATTTCCAATGCTACCACCTCTACATAACTTAGTAATAAACACTGTAAATGTTTTACCCCCTTACCAAGTTAGCCTTAGACGAAAGAGAGCTTGAGACTGCTTATCCTAAACATGCATTTTGAGAACCTCATATTTTAACTTCCTATTAACCCACTAAACACACACTCTCTGCCCATTGTACACACACGCACACACTTTCCACAATAGCATGCTTCGCCGTCCTTCTTTTATTGAGTCTCCCTCTCTCCCCTTCTAATCCCATCTGTTAAAGTCCCACTCTGTCGACACTACTTTGATACACATTACACAGTGGAGTTGTCGGGGAAAGAAGGGTCCATTTCTCTTCCCCCTTCCTTTTTGCAGAATAAGAAGAAGAACTGGAAAGCAATAAAATCACACGGGTCGATTCACACGCTCAAGAAGAAAAGAGTAAATCGAAAGAAAGTTAGATTTGTTGCTCCATAAAAAGCATAATTGAGCAAAAGTAAACAGAGGGGTGTAAATTTAATTAAGATTCGTTTCACCTGATAAGAGAGGAAGGATTATTACCACCACAATGCCCTTCTTCTTCTGGTTTCTATTTATGAGTGGTTTCAAGTCCAACCCCCAACTCCGTTTATAAGAGTGTTTAGCTCGAGGGCTGCTGAAAAAAGAAGAGGAGAAACGAAACGAAGAATACTTTTGATTGAATTTTGTGGTCAGAATTGTAAGCCCCATTCTTCCTTTCCGCTTCTTAATGGCCTCAGTTCTCACAAGAATTATATTTGCATTAGCATATTTTGAATTCGATTATATTTCTGTCTCAAAAGGTCTTTTATCTTCTTCTTCACAAAGGCACGCGCTTTTTGTTTAATTGACATTCCAAAGCCCAAAGAAAGAGAATCTCACACAAGACAAAGCAACGAAATGGGAATAATAATCGACGGCATGATTGTGTTTCTCTCCTCCTTAAAATTGATGGACTTTTCACACAACAAAAACCATCAACATCAACCTGGGTGTCTGTCTGTCTCTCTCTGTCTGCATGGGTGGATTATGACTCTCCTCATTATTGTCTCTATTTACTAACCAACCTCGCATACTAATAAAGAATTGACTTCCTCTCACACTCTAGCTCCAGACCTGGCCGACCCCCGAAGCGAGGCGTGCCCTTCCCGCCCATGTCGCCGCAGGACGCAATGCTGCACCTCAAGCAGAGCATGCACCACAACGGGTCGAACCCGCCAGGCGGACATGGTGGAGAGCACTACAAGGAGGGACCGTATCCAAAGGGTGAGTCCTGGAATACCAGACAAATATTATTATTATCAATATGCTTGTCCATCTGAGACTTTTATACATAAATATAGTCTCTACGTCGTCGTGCGTTCTTCTCCTCCTGCTGTATTAAAAAGAAAGAAGAAGACCTTTATGCTGGGCCTGCTTCTTTTTTCATTATTGCAATCTAGCCAACTAGCTGTTTAAAAGAGAGGGAGAAAAAGAAGAAGACAGGCGCTCGTAATATTTTTAAAAGCAGTTGAAGTTCTTCTTCACGTTCGAGTCTGTCCGGTTATTTTCCTGCTGAAGGCACGCAGACATGCATCTGTATGAAATTTAATAAGAGGCTTAAATATTTTAAAGAGGGTCTAGCCGTTCGTGGTGTGAAGCTGGGACCGTACTCGGAATAATCGATGGCAGGAAATTGGGTCATGGACGGAGAAAGACTCAAACAAGTACAAGGATTATGAAGTTGTGCGTCGTTACCTCCTTCCTCAAAATACCGTGAAATTAAAAATAACGTTTAAAACCTTTACTTTTTGACAGTTCCATGTCGTCGGCAATGTGAATGCAACTGCATACTAAAGTGCTTTCTGTCCTTTTTGTTCACAATAGCTTCGTTTTTAAAACTTCTTCTTCTTCAAATCAATCCTAATCCATCATTTTGGCATCGCCTGTGTTTGAAACTGATGAAAAAGGGGGAGTTGAAAAGGGAAATAATGATAAAATTCAATTCGGAACTCACATGTGTTGAAAAAGCGAAAGAGCGTCGCTGCACTTTTGTAGGATATTGTAATAAAAAAGGTTTTTTTATCCCGATGCTTTATGTTTATGAAATGTCAATTCTAGTAGCTACTTTCCCTCTCCAAATCGGAATGAGTGTACAAGATGACTTGAATTTTTTCGAGTATTATAATCATATTCCCATTCTAAGGGCAGATGCTAAAGCGACATTATATTTTTAAAAATGCTCTCCTCGCAGATGCGAGCGCGTGCTTTTTATTATTTCGTTTCGCAATTAGACAATGTTTAACAAGTGATAGCACACGAAGATAAAGAGTGGAGAGAAATGATTAAGATCAATGTGAAATTATATGTATTGTTGCAAACAATGGCGTGGCATAAATGATATTAGGTCACCTGCAGTGTTATAATTGGCTTTTATTTGAATGTAATGTGTGCTTCTAGACTACTTTATCTCGTATCAAAGTTGTTTTGGTACAAGATTGAGTATGTCAGGAGCTGAAAAGAAGTCTAAATTCTTCTTCTCCCTTTCCACTCTCTGACCATGTTTTAAAAAACGGCCGCTTTTCTTCATCAATCTCTCGCATAAAATGTACATTTTTTGCTTTCTCTCGAAAACGGGAGAAAACTTCAATACATTCAAAAGATGTTTCTTATATGAACGCCCAGTGACTGTACATAAAACCCTTTTGCGATTAGCAGATAAGATGCTTTTTGTATACGAATATAAATTCCGGAGCTGGACCTTTTATAACAACATGATGACGGCGATGACGACGATACTTTTTCTTCAAGAATTTATTTAAAAAGAATTTTCGGACGAAATTGGATTTTCTGAAGGGGTTGGAACATAAATACATATTTTCTGCCATCAAAAGCGAGGACAAACGAAAGCATTTTGAATTACCCTTTTCTTGCATCCCACTTCAAATTTGTTATTGTTGAGAAATTAGAAAGCAGCTCCACTTTTGTGCTCAGAGCACGCGTCTGATTTCGATCTCGAATGATGAGATCAGCCACGGACTTCCAACTGAGCTCCATAAACTTCTGTGGAATGTAAATGCCAGTTGGCCAATATGCTTGTTTTATCAACTAAAGCGATTACAATTACACATCGGACGTGACCGTGAAACAAGATTCAAATTTCGAAATAACAACAATGTGTTCGTTTCAGAACCGAGACTCGGTAACGGTTTCGGGCCGCCGGGCGCTCCCCACGGGCTGAACCCAATGGCCGCCCAGTTCATGGCGCTCAACCACCCAGCCGCGGCAGCTCAGGCGGCATTCCTCCAAGCCGGGGGCGGGCTCGGCCCCTTTGGCCTGCCTGGCGCAGGTGGGGCAGCTGGGGCCATTGGAATCCCCACGTCCAGCCCTAGCGGTCTCCCAGGAGGCCCCAATGCGGCAGCCGCAGCGGCCGCGGCTAGCAGGGCTGCCGCTGACCTCATGAAGAGCCCCGGAATGGCCTCCCTGGAAGCTCTGCAGAGGTAAGAAGAGGACCTCAACTCTCCATAACATTAGCATAAAGTAACCCTTCCCTCTTTGTCTTTGCAGAAGTGGACTTTTCGGAGCCGCCTACCTCGAACGGTGAGTAGAAAAGAAGGAAGAAGAGACTCTTTGCACTTTATGGTTTTGTATCTTGAGGGAAAGAAGGAAGCGTGCTTTGGGTTTTATCACCAGCCGTTACCGTTGCAATATTTTCTCATATTACTACTACTTCACCTACTCGTCCGTCTGCCCCTCCCTTCGAATCGAATGGGGGGCGTGTTGCAAACTCAGTCCTGACCCCCCATTGTGAGAAGAAAGAAAGGAGAGAAAAAGCAGTAGCTCAGCTAAGAGGCTCTCTTCTCTCCAGAATAAGAGGAGGATATTACTGTTATTACTATTATTATGATTATTATATCATCATGTGATGGGGGAAATATCACTGGGGACGGAGAAGGAAAAGGGGAGAGCGGATAAAGAAAAGACGGATTTAGTGCTCCTTTGGGTCCCCAAACCCCGCCTTGCTTTATACACTTTTTTCAAAAGTGACCCAAATATTCTCTTTAACGCTCCTCTTCAGCTGCATTATCCGATCGATGATCCCAAATCGTCATAACGCGCTGGAAAAGCATAAGTCGGTTAAAAAGCACGTGTCATGCTGGCAATGAGTAAAAAGCTGAGCAGGATTATAATAAAGGCGGTGACTTCCCGTTCGGTGTCGGGGATACAACAAAGAACGTCCAGCCAGCAAATATTGAACTCTATGTATGTATGTGTGTCCTCCACACAGAGATAGAAAAATGATAATCAGTCTCTATCTTTTTATTATTCTTTTTGGCTGACTGATCGGGAAGCTCGAATGACACTGCCAGCAACGGAAGAAGAAGAAGGAGAAAAATCGTTGAGGGTGTTAAAGCATTGGGTTTGACACATGATTAGACGCTGCTAGGGGAAAACAAGCTCGGTAACGAGGTCGATTGAGAGGGATTATTTAAGAACTACTAAGATACTATTCATTAATTAACTTTATCAAGCTTGACACAAAATATTTCATGTAGAGCTCTTCAGTAAGAAAACGGCAACCCTGCTTAGTTATCTCCTTCTCCTCCAGTCTCTTCTTCTTCTTCATTCTCATTTCGTCAGCTGTCATAAAAATTGACATGGGATTGATTTTGACGTCTGAATGTATTGAGCACATATTTCTTCCATCCGTAACCCCAAAAGCAGCAAATATAGCAGCAGCTCTTTGTATGCCCGACCGACATTGCAGACACAACAACATGCCCCCTTGGGGGGAGTGAAGAAGAAGAAGAAAACTGTCAGAAGTGTACCGCACATGTTTTAGAAACTCAAAATTTGTTGCCGATAGCAGTTAACATTTTAACAAAGGCCACAGTTCCCACGTTCAATTGAAGGGGATTTTAAGGCAGTTAAAATATGTCACCGACATACTCTCGGCACGCTTCGGTTGGGAAATTTCGAATCCCGGAGATTTTGTCTCCTTTCAAAGAGCATCAATAGCTCGCGAGCGGAGTCCACGGATTCTTTTGTATGAAACGAAATATGTCATTATAGCTCTGAATATAAAAGGGGGAATGATTGTCGAAAAAATGGAAGTTTTCAATTGTGATCCAGGAGAGAAATTAAGCCTTTCATGCTTTAAAAGAGACTTTTAGAAGCACGCGACAATAATCTCCGAGGGTGGGGACCAACCGATTCAAGCTAATGTTTTAAGCCATGAAAAAGAGGGATGTTTAAACATCGTTTTAGAGCACAAAAAGTAATAATAACAAAGTCTAAAGCGGACGGACATTCATCAAACAAAAATTGCTGCTGCTCTTTTTAATGTCCATATCCCACTGGAGTAACGGAAGAGAAAAACAAAAAAAGTGAAAGAAAAGCTCATTCAGGGAAAGAGGGAAACATAATCAGCTTTACTTTTTTACCCCTCACATTTACACAACGGAAAAAGTAGGAGCTACGTTGTCCGACACATTAATACTCATATCGACCGTTACACACATATGCAGAAGAGACGAATCATGCAAATATAATATGATCCATATTTCCCTTCATTACAGCATGCGCGAAGGCCAAGCGAGACTGGCTGATCAAGAGAGGCAGCAGCAGCAGCAACAGCAGGCAGCTCAGGCGGATGCCATGGACCGCAGAAGTGGAAACGCGGGCGCAGAGCAGCAGCAGCAGCGTGAGCGCCGGGACAGCTCGTCCAACGCGGACAGCCTCAGCCAGGGCAGGGGAGGTGGAGACAGGGGAGAGAGCCCAATCCTCAACCTGACCAAGATCCACGGAGGCGGATTCCACCACAACAACGGCGACCTCAGAAGACAGAGCACCGACGAGCTGAAGGAGAAGCATCTGATCGCAGCGGCGGAAGCAGCGGCTGAGCGCAAGCAGCAGATGCGACCTCGCAGTGAGAGTCCACTCTCGCCTGGAGGCGGCCACGGTGGAATGCGCACAGACGACGAAGACGACATCGTCGCGGAGAAGGTCACCAAGAAGGCAGACAAGGCCAACAATAACGGGAGTAACGGCGGCAGCCAGCAGACTCCTCCTCCTCCACAGAACCCATTCGGCGGCGGTGGACTGGGCGCGGCCTTCCCTGCTAACCTGGCTGCAGCGGCGGCGGCCGCGGGCATGCCTGGAGTCCCCGACGGCGAGGGCGGCCAGCTGAACAACGTGGTCAACATTATTGGCAACATCCAGTCCCTGCTGAAGATGGCCGTGGATAATGCGAAGCAAGAGGAGCGCGCTGCCAACAAGCCCTCCGCCGTTGTGGCAACCGCCGACGTGGACGAGCTGAAGCGTCACACCCAGCTGTACCTGCGCCGCTTCAAGAAGGAGAAGCGCTTCCGGCGACGGCTGCAAGAACGCCTGGAGCAGGAGACGAAGAAGCGCCTGGCCGTCATGGAGGCGCTCAAGCTGGCCGACGCCGACACGTACAAGCGCATCGCCGAGCTGCAGAACAACAGCGTGGACACGGCCATGACCTCAGACATGGAGGACGACGTTGACCTGGAGGACGAGGAGGGCGACAGCTCGTCAGGCAAGGACGAGGTGGCGTCCGGTGGCGCCGATGCGAGCGCTCGAGACCCCGCAGACGGCGAGGACATGGACGACGGTGACCGCGGCGGCGTCGGAGACTCCCCGAAGCTGACTGCCAAGCTGACGGCCTCGTCAGAGGAGGAGCCGCAGCAGGGCGCTCAGCACCAGCAGGCCGCCAACAGCAGCGGCGCCAGTGGGCCGAGGTCGTCTTCTGGAGACGAATCCTCCCCTGCAAGAGGTGAGAATCTGAAAAACACGACTGCCGTACACGTAGAGTCTAGAGAATGAGATTAGAATCACTCAATGCCTACTCCATTACATGCAACAAGACAAAGAATTATTATTATTTTACACACTGCTGCCGTTGGCTTTGCTGGCTATGGAAGAAGAAGAAGAACGTTAAATGATAATTGCTGGTCTTCTCGCGCCTAAAACAACACACTGCTCTAGCCACCATCTTGCGGTTGTGAAGCAGACAACCAACTGCCCCGGGGATTGTTCAATGTTGTTATAGAGCTGCTTTAAAACGAGTCTCTTGGATCGTGCTTTAATCTTCTTCTCCATTTCAGATGCTGCGCCAACGATCGGTTTCGCCAAGAACTTGTTCCCATTTAACGGATCCTCGTTATTCACGAGTGCGACAAACTAAAGTAACTTTAATTCGCAAACATTGTTAGGAAACCCATTTTAAATACCCGATAGTGAAGAAGACGAAGAGAAGGAGGACAAACGTCAAAGAAAACTGAGACAACGGAAATAGTGTTTATCCATCGTTATAATACATAATATAATTGATCTCCACATCGCTATTAAATTACTACTATTGTCTTTTTAAATCTACCCAGTAATTTGGCACAATCCAGCCAATATGTTCCTACTAATAGCTGAATAAAAAATTACCCAAACCTGAAAACTCTCTGCATGTTACGAAGAACACAATTTGAATGTGTGCCATACCTAAAAGAGGAACAATTACGTAAACACACTTTATTATCTATTACCAGAAAGACTTGAAGTTTTGCCAGAACCTCTTTCGATCAGATGAACAAAGAAGGAAAGCGAAAAACCTATTTTAGCCAATGTACAAAGATAAGAATGAGGGAAATAAGTAGGTGATATAAAACATTAAAACACTTCTTCGGCTAATAATCACCAATAAATGACGTAATAAGTTAAAGAGGGCGAAGAAGAAGAAGAAACATAAATTACCATACTTTCTGTTGAAAAATCCTAGCGTATAATCACATTTATTATAATTATAACTATTAAATATTTGCATCTTACCACGAAATATTATTATGAATCTTTTTGTGTTACGATACATAATCCGCAGAAAAAATGTAGTCACAAACATCTATGAGTTTGAAATATAAACGAGGAAAGGTTTCAATTTCTATACATAATGTTTAATTCTAGCGTTGATTATTCGGTTAAATGTCACTTGAAGCTCTCAAATTAACCCTTCAGCTCTTGAGAAAAGAACGAAACTTTTCATTGTTGTTCAATATGCATGCAACGAAAGCACTTTTTTCTCTCCTTGTGTTGCCAAAAGCTGCTCTAGCTCTAACTGGTGTGCTCGTTTTACAACCCTGGGGCCGTTTCTAAAGTTTATATAATTCGCGTTCTGCTGCTAGCGGCTTGGCAGGGGAGTGAGGGAGAGCAAAAGTATCATTTCAAGTACTTTTTTGCATTCTGAAGAACGAAAAAAGTTGAAACACTGTTGCAAAACTGAGACTCCCGACAAGATGGATACTGTCATGTTTATACTCTTAATTCTAGGCCAAATCCGTCGGGCTCGTTACCACTGCAAGCCAGTGCTATTTCCTCCTTATAATTACCAAACTGCTGCCATGATGGCACATAACAAAGCCAGAGAACACAAACAGACAGTCAGAGAAGGAGAAGAATAATTAGCAGAAGGAGAAACGACTCAAAATGATTCATGGAAGGATTTTGTCACGTCCGTCTATGAAACATAAAAACATTGCAAAATGTGGCCCGGCGAAACGGGTTTGAGAGAGCTTTTTAGCCACTGGGAAAGAGAATCTTCGTCGGGCGATTGAGGACGATTTCCCTCACTAAAATTGTAGAGCACGTACGAAATGAAACATAGAGTCAACTAAAAGATTGCCTCTTATGAAAAATGGGAGAGATTTCAAAACGGCAAAAGGTAATAATTCCCCGTATGGTGGAGCAGGCAGAGAGAGAAAATGGTTTTTAAAGTGTCGGTTTTATTGCTATTTTTTCTATTCCCCTCTCATTCTCGTTATACCGTCATTATTACGACGAAAAAGATCATTTCTCTCGCTTCTAATTGCTTCTTCTTCTCTCCCTCAAAATAACACCACTTTAGAATGCAATTGCACTTTTGACATCATCAAGAGGGCAAGGAAATTTTCCTGAGCAGTCATCATGAGGGGCTTCCCCAATTGCAAAGCTAGACTCCGTGTCGACTTCTGAGCAAATAACACAGTCGTAACAGTCGCATGTCTGGTAATTTTAAAACCCCTTCTTCTTCTTCAATTGCAGCCAGCAGCAGTCCTGACAGCGCCGGGATGTCTGTCAAAGCAGAGTCCAAGTTCTCACGATAGGAAGGCGTCTTCGTTCGGAGGAGGATTTTTGTTCTTCTCGGAGGTGTCAGATCAGAAGACAGCTTGATGAGAGGGACTCGAGCTCTCCAAGCAACTTCAATGATTGTTTTGGAATGTGAGCTTTGTGTACAAATTGAGTTAAGAACAATGATTTCAAAGTGGCACATGGACGGGAAGTGTGTTAAACAAGGAGAGCACCAACGAGGTTTAGAAAAGGATATGGGCATTTAAGCTGAGCGGTGTATATTTATAACTGTACCGTCTAATACAAAGTATTATCCTTATACTACTTCATTGAAGTTAAAAGGCCATTTCTTAGAATACCTCTAAAATATGTTCATGGCAAATACGGCCTCATTTCTCTTCAATTTTTTTGCTTGTGCAAAAAATAGAATTGTTGTGACTGTGTGACGCTCGTAATTGCAACGTCTTAAAATCCCAACAAACCTTATTCAGAAAGAGTCTCCAGAACCGAGTTTGAGTCCTCCTTGGTCGGGATGTTACCGCAGAAGCAGCTACTTCTCTTCATTCCTTCTGTGCAATTCAGACGTGCTTATTACGTTTTCACGAGAAGAAGCAGAAGAAACAATGCTGTGGATACTTTAAGAGACATCCCAGACAGGCAATTTTTCGCATTTCTGCCGAGCAATTTTTGCCATTTCTGCCGGCAGTTTTCTCAT
>LR139696.1:0-26437 GCA_900659605.1 Tisbe holothuriae | reverse complement strand
GTGATAACTGGCTCCCTTCAAAGTACAGCAAAGTCGGCAGTGACCACTTTGTCACCAAAAAGCCCAATCCTACACGTACCCACCCTGACTATGGCCCCTCCATCTTCCCGACTGCGCACTGTAAGGCAGCCACAGAGTCGGATCTGAAAAGGTATAATTATAAGTATAGCTGGACCCGGACCCGGATCCGCGGATCCACCTGGATCCGGACCCGGATCCGCCGCAAAATCCCGGAACTGCACATCTCTAATTACATTGCAATCACATCCACTGCCACATGTGTGCGTGGCTGCCAGCCACAGAAGCAACACATAGTTGCTTAATACTACTTTATAGTTACATTGTAGCAATGATTTTCCTTACAATTTCAGATTCCAGCGTCGTCATCCTGTGACAACTCCTGCTCCTAAGGCTCCCTCCTCAGCATCTGCCTGTCCTCCAAGTCCTCAAATGTTGGACTCATCGACACAGAGTGACCTTCCATTCACAAGTGCTGGTTTTGAGTTTGCTTGTGAGCACAACGGAGCAAATGCGGCAACTCAATTTTGCGGCCCAGATCCCGCACCCATTCGGAGTCGTGCAAAGCTGACCGTGGCTTTTCCTGAAGCTCATAACATAACGCCTGTTGAGGCATTGCCAGAGAAGAAGGTGCCAACATTTTCAAGCTCATGCCTTGACTCAGAAGATGATTGTCGAGTTCTCTGTGGCATTTCAATGGCAATTTTGGCCTACCTGTGCCAGGTACTTGATATATCAGCAGGGAGGAGTCTTAACAAGAGGGATAAAATATTTCTTTACATGCTGAAAAATCGACACAACCTTCCCTTTGTATTTTTGGCTAAAGTGTTTGCAACAAGTTACAAAACAGTTTCCAAATTTTACCATGAAGTTTTAAATGCACATTATCAATTTGCTTGCCGATGGGTGTATTGGCTGCCAAGAGAGAAGATTAAAGCAACATTACCAAATGTGTTTAAGACTGCATACCCAGATTGTGCGTGTATCATAGACTGTACAGAAATCAAAATAGAGTCGCCCGGAGAAGTTGCAGCAGAGATTTTGACATATTCTTCATATAAACATGGCTTCACAATCAAATTTCTTGTAACAACAGCACCTTCAGGCTATATAATGCACCTTAGCAAATGTTATGGAGGGAGAGTGACAGATGCCCAAATTACAAATGAATCAGGCTTTCTTAAGCATTTACTCCCCGGGGATATAATCTTAGCTGATAAAGGCTTCCCTCGCATTGAGCAGCAGGCTCGTGAGAGGGGAGCATTTCTTGTTATGCCACCTTTTAAATCCGGAGGTAGACCATTTAATAGTACTCAAAATAATGAAGGTTACAAATGTGCCTCAGTCCGTATTCATATAGAAAGAACCATTGGAAGGATGAAAATGTTTAAAATTTTGCATTTTGTTGACCATTCTCTTTATGCAGATATCGATAAAATTGTCCTTTGCATTGCTCATTTGAATAATTTAATGCCAGACTTGATTAAAAATTGAAAATATACGTTTTTATTGATGCATTCTTACAAAACGATAAAACGGGATTAAGTTGTTTGTCTTCCTTGACATATATGATGTTTTATCTTCAGCTAAATCTTTGCTAGTAAATTTTATGTAAATTATACTTTACTTTTTTTAAATGGAATCCCTGTCATTAACTGTGCAAACCATCGAACTGCTACTACTCAGGTCAGTGGAACCGGCAAGCAAGGTGAACTGAGTATACAGTAATAAACTCAGCCAGACCACGAAACAAAGGGACGAAATATATGTAATATTTGATTAATATACGTATGTTGAATTATGCTAATGAAGAATATTGAATCTAACAAAATAACTGATACAAATATTGGATGATAATGTTATATTCAGGGCAAATTAGTCCTCGCACAGAATCTTACTTTGGTAAATGATGGGCAAAAATTCCTTGAAATAAACAGACTCTAGGTAAGGGATAATTTGCTACAGAAAATCTTCATCTTTCTCCACAATCAAAATTCGTTCATCTTGTTTAGAATAGACAAATAAGGAGCATTTGGTTGTGTTAGTAACATACATTTGGATTTGACACTGTGTAAAAATGGTATTATTTCGTTTTAGTCCATCTTCTCTCAAGTAGTCAGTTTCAATCTTCTCTGTATTAGCACATCGGTATGGACACTTAATTTCCAGACAGGAAATGTCCCCATTAACACTAAACAATCCATCCGGGGAGGCCCCTATCCAGGGTTGGTTTGGCTTGATAGTAAACCCAGGGACCTCCACTTTCACACCCATTAAGACTGAAAATCTCTTGCGTGCCTCTTCTTCCATTTCTCGACCATATCTTATTGCAACTGTGTCAGGGGGAGACTGGGAAAAGAAGTGATTTTGTCGGGTTCTTGCATTGCGAGCTTTATACAATTTATGTGCTTGGGAGGCTGTTATCCGCACCTTTCGTTCTATGTGCCAGGACACTGACTCGGACTGTTTTAGCGTGTTCAAAAAGACAGCCTGACAGTTTTTATGTCCAATATTGACCTCGGTATTGTAGTACTCTTTCAGCCCCGTTGTCAGTGAGCTGTTTAAAGTCTTTAACTTGAGCCCTTCTGTTGCCTCCACAAAGTTGAAAGTTGGTCCACACCCTTCTTTGTCAAACATCTGGAGGCACCAAGATGGAAGGGTAGGCTCATCTTGCACAATCTCAGGCTCAAGTACAACGGCGGAAAGTTGCTTGTAGAGCATGCTGTCGTCCAGTCCACATTGGGCGAGCAGCTTCTGGAAGTGTAATAAAAGCTCGTAAGATGTATAGAATATAAATAGTTAGCATTATCATGTGGCATTTTTGTAAAATGTGCAATGCAATGGGTTTATTACATAATATGCAATGTGACCAATGCGCGCGATGGAACATTAAAATGTGTCCCGTTATATAAATTTAGGTGTTCCCCAACCGAAAATTAACAGTTCTATGAAAGAATTTCCATCTACATGTATAAAGACGTTATACTAAATAGTATAGTACCATCTGTTCCTCCTGTTCCTCTGCAGAGGGTGGTAGAAATGCCGGAGGGTCCTGTGCAGGTAGATGGACGATCTCTCGAATGGGAAGACCCTTTGGGTACAATTCTTTTCCTTGGGAAGATGGCTTTTGCCACTTGCAGGCTGTGTCAGTCTGGCTTTCATCACGTTCATTGTTTATGTAGGACACCAGTGCATATGTATGTTTGCACCTCCCTGATTCACCCGAGACACAGGAACAGTGTGCACTTATAATCTCACGTGAGGAATTTAGAGTTATTTCAACAACATATGGCTGGCTGTTTATTGCACCTTGGCGAACACAATGGCCTTCAATTCGAATGTCCTTGCCTTCTTCTCTTATTTCTTGATGGTTAAAAATGTGCTTAGATTTGGCTAATTTCTCACCACGGCGCCTAGTATTTTTTCGAAAGTAGTCCTTGTGTAGTATTGTTGAGTATCCTGTTTTAATAATAATAGTGGACATAATAAAACATACTTAAGTATTAATATAAAATTTAGTTACATGTGTGCCTTACACGTTTGTTTGTTTATTGTTATTATATATAAATCATCAGCTCCTGTTGCCTCAGTTCACAAATGCGTACGGTGAAAGGGAGGGAGAAAGCCGCCCCAGCGGGACAAGGAATTTTAACCATAAAAATATGTTAACTTAAATGGCTTAACACTTGTAAGTTACAGATATTATGAGCTAAAAAGTTTGCATAGCATAAAGCCTGCACTCTATTCTTACAAGTTTAACAATGTAGAACTTGCAAGTTTGACTGGTTATGTTAAAAACGATTATTTACTTTATTATATAACCACTAAGACAGCGCATCACGCATTACCGACGGTTCTGTCAAATTTGGCCGAAAGATGTCTCCAGGGGTTATAACGGCTGCTTAGTTCTCATGGTCAATGGCGATGACAAATGGGGGAAATGAGTTTTTTTGCCATGGCGGAATTAGGGTCAGAATTTCTGCCATATGTAGTGTTTATGAAGTAGCCTTTCAAGCAATGCCGATCAAAGTTGGTGCAAGCTAAAAATGCAATATTTTTTAGAGCATTTTCTAGACATCCTATTACTTGACTTTTACTGTAAAATGCCAGCAAGTAGGATTCCCGGAAAATCGTGGCCGCCGTTTCTCCAGATATTCAGAGCTCTATGCCCAAATGTAATTATAGTTTTATTACATTTTGGAATTACTCCCAATGCTTTCCAGTGAGCGTAAATATTCTTACTGGTTACTCCCACGGAAAGGAAGTGGAAAGTTGAAACCCGAGTTTGAAAAGACAAATGCAAGAGGAAATCATATGAATAGGACTGTAGAGGCTACATACAGATGGTGTAGGCTGGCTAAGAGTGCAGAAGCTAAAAAGATTCCTATTACAGTCCGAGTCAAAGATTTAATCCTGCCTAAATTATTACGTTAACTCATAAAATAAATCACTGTAAAATCTAAAAACAATTACCGCCAAAGATATTATTCAACATTTGTGTCCCGTTTCCTCTTCCCAACATTTTTGGCACCCCGCGATCACGAGAGCAAAAAATGAGACTTCTAATAGAAAGGAAGACAAATGTTCACCCTTTCATTCAACTCTTGTAAGTCGACATTAAATAGGAAAAAGAGAATTATTGCTTCAAAGTGCACTTAAGTAGGATAAAGTGGCGGTTTAATAATGGCTTCCCCGTAAATAGCAATTTAATTTTATCTGCCTGTTATTTACACCTTTTTAAAAATAGACATCATATCACCACGAGATCTTGAATTATGTCCTTTTACAGGGTGTTATTTTTAAGTTGTCCTGGTTACAAACTTGAATAACTCTTATGCCCTTTCCATTAGAGGGTAGCCTATAAAGTCAAAAAAGTTCTAGGAGAGTGGGAAATTTTGTTTGGACCCATTAAAATGGAAAATTTGTGGTACCTTATGAAGCAAACTCATGTTGAAAAAAGACCATTTTTTGCCAACTTTACTACATAGGAGGTTTATGCAAAAGTTGTTTGCAGCTCTTTGACATATAAAATGTGCACTTTTTACCCACCAGATGTATTTACAGGGGTCAAACACCATGTATAATGCATATGTGAGCAAAAATCTGACTTTTGAGGACTAAAATATGAAAATGGGATTTTTCCCGTTTTTGATCATATTTGGGACTGAAAAGTGCACTTACAGCTTTGGTACACTGTTATGGCCAAAATAAAATAAAATATAGAAACAATAATGGTTAAAAACCAAATTTCCCACTCTCTTAAAACTTTTTTGACTTCATAAGCAACCTTCTAAATGCCTCAGAAAAAGAGTTATTTAAGTTCATAACCGGGACAACTTAAAAATAACACCCTGTACAGCGGAAATATACTTCATTGTGAATGTTTTACTACGACCCGAAAAAGTAGTATCTTTTTCACACTTTAAAAGTGCAAAAACGTAGAAAGATGGGGTTTGGAACTTTTTACGGTCGTTGGGAATGTGCGTTGGCCTCAGGGCTGAAGAAGCAAGCAAGCAAGGCTAAGCTGGCGACTCTCCTCCTCTCATAAATGGGTTTCAAAGTTTTTATTCCAGAAATTGAAAAGAAAAGCCCTGGCAAAAAGTGCATTTCCAAATCCCTCTGTGTCTTCAAAAACGTATAAGAAAGCAAGGGAGTCGCGTGGCACCAAGTTCAAGTTTGCCTTGTCGAAATATATCATACTGAAGTTGTCATAACTTTTTCTAAACCTTCGTATTTCGCTCATTTTTTCGCGGAGAAACCCCTTTTGTGGAGTGGCTGGGATAAAACCCTCTTTTCGTCATACCCTTAACTTCCTCACAACTTCGTCTTCTTCCTCCAAGTCCATTCACTCTGCTCCTATAGCTGAGCGATCGACACACCGCGCCGAGATCCCGACCAGACTGGGCGATGAGAACCGCACTAATTCATTACTCCCGTCTAGCCCCGGTCGGGGGAAAGAAGAGGGGCACGCAGGAAACCATAAGAAGAATGGAAGGGTTTAAAGGCCAGCTCTTTTTGGGTGGCGGTCGAAAAAGGCCGTTTTAGGGTCTTCTTCTCTCTCTCTCTTTCTCCCACGCCGCGCCCACACACGCACGGACACAGTCACTCTCACTCTCTGGAAGAAGCGCATTTTCGAAGGCCGCGCTCTCTCTCTCCGTCAGTGGAGTCCCCTTTACTACTTTTTATTGGCGCATCCTCCCACGAAAAGCACAGTGTCCTTCCTCTCAGGACAATTCCTGTGTCCTCCCTTCATGCCCGCGCGCTGTCCTGTCCTTACCCCGCGGCTACCGTACCTCTGTTTTCACCGTTCCTTGAGAACTACTAGTAGCAGCATCGGCGAGCGGCATGTTTTGCAGTCACGACCAAGACGCCGAATGGAGAGGAGGAAGATAGAGAAGGAGAAGAAGCTGTTAAGGACGATATTACCAAATCAGTTTCGGTGTGATTAGTTGAGCTGGTGAATGCATAAAGTTGTTATTTTATGTCGACAAATATAACGGATATACGTTTTAGTGTGCTGCCATATGTCTGAACGAAAACTGTGACTGGATACTTATTGTACTATATTTGTGTTCTGTGTGTTCCTAAAGAATTAAGTGTGTTCAAAATCTAAGTCATTCCGAAAGACAAGCGGGAGATGGGCCTACGCTGACTGATTTAGGTATGAAATAATATGATACGTTTCCTTCCATTTTACGCACCAGTCAGTCTTGGATGTTTTGAAGAAAGTTTGACAGTAGTTGACAAGAAAAATGACAGCACGATATTCCGTACTTCCGTTGGAAGGAGTTTTGGCAACTATCGAAATAAAGGAGATAGTGCAACATAACTTTGCACCTAATTAACGCCGGTTCTCTCCCAATAATAATAACCTTATCCGATAGCCTAGTGATGAGTGTCTAATGCGGTAATGTCCCTTTTGTTGTATCGGTTCATGGTCGAAGGGAAAGTTTTCCTGTAAAAATCATTGGATTATTTTTGTGATGCGGATAAGGGAAAAAGAGAAAGAAAAGTATTAAAAAGACTTTGTTGGCAGTTGCAGCATTGTAGTATCGGGAAGAAGGGATGACAATTGTTGTCTGTACTAAAATATACAAAATAACTATATTTAAGAGTTATTGCAAGTAAAAAGTGCGTTTCCTTGTATGCATACATATATTATGAATCTATTTATTCATTTTAAGCTATGTAACTACTATGTAACTGGTTTTCATATGGAATGATTTAAAATTGGCATCCCTGCAATAAGATACTAAGCAAGTAAAATCCCGGACTTCTTCTCCTTCCTGAAATAAATGTAGGACACTACTACTACGAGTGTTGGAAAGAGAAGGAAACATGGAGGAGGCTAAAGTTTGCCATTCTTGTTTCTTGCCTCGTCTTTTTCCCAAAGTCAGCAGAAAAAAACGAGAGTCGATTTGAACGGCAATCATTGAAAATGAGAAAGAAGAAGAAGAAGTGAGGCAAGGAGAAAAGTAGGATGAGGCCGAAAATAAGACCAACATTGTTGCATTGAGTTTTGTATTTTTTTTACATCTGTCGAGAACAAAAAACCAATGTGTGTAATCGTACTTTAAACGTGGGTGCATATTGTCTCGTTCCAATAGCCATTCATGCCCGTTCAATGTGCTTCTTCCACTCATTGTTATCTTGTTGCTTCCAGGCAATTGTTTAAATTGTTTCAGGGTGACCAACTTGATCCAACATTTAACTATGAGAAGAAAGCCATTCCTTCTGTATATTAAAATATATTCCCTACACACTCAGCCGAGAGAGAAGCTGGCTTCCCAACTTTTTTCATTCTTCGTTAAAGACTAAAATATTTTCAACTGAAAGAAAAGAGAAGAAGACCACGTTGCTTTAATGCGGGTCTGGTTACCCTTGAAACTTTCGAGAATGAAAAAGACCATTGAACGCACGTGGAAAAAACTTGTATTTTCCTCCCCCAGTTTAGAATACAATATTATAGGCCTCCTCCGTGTCTAAAGAAGTTTTCTTTAGAGCCTTCTGAAACAGTAAATTTTAATATTCCCCTCCTTTTTCTAGTGAGGAGATCCTTGCGTACGTACGTCGTCGCAAGAGCTCACATTTCCGTCTCTCATGTGCTCGGTTCCGTTTCTTGTTGCGAAGGCTGCAATTGCACACACTTAAAACTGTATAAAGAGGCTCTTCCAGCTTGTGTTGAAGTGGCCTTTGCCATTGTGTCAGCTAGGCCTACTTCTCATCTTTCACATTGCCAGCAATATTCTTTTCTGTTCCGCCCACTACTTTCTCACCTGGGAGTGTAAAATGGATCTCTCTTCTCCTACATTTTATCTCTTTTAAGGCATCTTATTTCTTGCATAGCCAGCACATTTCTGCTATAGTTAATAGCAACATTTCAACAATTTGTTTAAGGACCTGAAATTTGGTCAAGGAAATGGAACTCGTTCTCTCCCTTTTAGAGCGCAATAAAGGTAAGAGGTGGTAAATTGCACGGTCATTAACACCCTTCAGGAGATGCCTCCTCTTTGTTTATTGTCCAAATAAGACTTTTCTGCTCCATCTTACTGTAAGAGAAGAAGAGAAAAGGCTTGCCAGAGTTTATTTTTTGAACAAAAGTTATGGCACCATTTTTCTTCTTTTGTGCTGCCCAAAACCCAACACTTGCCGTTATATTTCTAGAGGTGAGAAGGAAAGAAGGTGGAACGTTATTCTTCTTCTTCTTCTTTCAGACTGAAAAAGCTGCCGCCAGCTAGTAGTAGCTCCTATCTCTCACTTTCTCTTTTCCCCTGAAAAGGAAAAGAAGAAGAAGACATTCACAAGACTTTTTAGGGTCTCTAAGCTAGACTTGTAGGGAGAAGAAAACTGGCAGCTGTTTGTTGCTGCCTACTGCTCTTGCTGCTGCAGTTCAGAGCTGCTACTATACCACTACGACAGTACGACTGCCAAACCAAGCTGGGAAGGATGAATAAAAGCGATGGGCCTTCACTGGACGGAGGAGAGGGAGGAGAGGAAAAGCCACTGCTGCTACTGATGTACAAAACCAGATAACCGTAGCTGTCACATTCTAGGCCTTAATACACATACCCAATAGCTGAATGAATCTTTTTTGTTGCCGTAATAGGTTTTCGTAATGAGGTTCGACAAAAGAGTGTCTGTAACAATAATACTCATAATGGTACACTTGTAAGGTATTATTATCCTCAGCACTGAAAGACACGTCGCCTCCCATTCGCACAAACTTTTCCTCAAGTAAAACATGTCTGCCGCTGTGACACACACACAAAAGATGATGATGGCGGTGTACCCAGCAAACTTTTTACGACGCAAATTTGCATTTTACCGTGCACAAATTTTAGGAGACCCTAAACAAACACACTTTTCAGAAGCATTTTTCACAAGCATTGTTGTGACCCTCGCTCGGGTAGAAAGTGGAGAACTTTCTTGAAAATTAGCCTTTGTCGTCTTTGCTACTTTTACGAGTTATCAGCGGGGGTGATGTCGAGTGTCTCAAATGCGTCTAAAAGGCAGCTTATTTTCCTTGAACCTCCCTTGGGAGCCTCGTCGTCATGATGCCACTGCGGCGCTGCTGCTGCCATATCTGTCCTGGGCCCTTATCAGGAAGAAGAGGCCAAAAGGGTACGTCACACTGCGATTGGCATGGGCATATAAAAGGGCAAGGGCCCATGAACGTGTTAATAGCTCGATGATGAGAGGATGAAGAATAATGCAGCAAAGGCGGAAGACGTATCATCACAAGGAGACAATGGTGTCACTCGTTGTGTTGCCTTTAGACTGCTAGATGTTGTTGTTGCTTTAGAGTCTACTGTTGTTGTTGCTGTTGTTGTTGCCTTTGAGCCTTCAGCGACTGTTGTTGTTTTGTTGTTGTTGTTATTGTTGTTGCGTTCATTGTCACGACTGCAGCAGTGAAGCAGCATCCAGCGGAAATAGAGAGGAAAAGGGACCTTGTTTATACACGAGTCTGGTCCCTCCCACTGAGCTCAGCCATCTTCTCTCACTCCCCCAGCGTAGCTGATTCTACTCCACGCACTGCAGTCAGTGAGCGAAGTACGCCAAAGTGAGACGTGGTGTACTTAGTTCTGCTGAACTTGAGACACGCTTATGTATTCGGCTCCCTTTTTCTCACACAAGAGTTGGATGTACATACTTTATTCCCAGCGACGTTGCATAAAACTTTTGAATATTAATCATTTCCTGGTACTGAGCATTACCGAACGACTTAAACATTGGCATTAGCCTCATCATGTAGCAGCAGCAGCAGCAGCACCACAACACTGACATCTGTGTAGCATTCGTGAGCGAGAGCCGTTCCCGAGAAATCTGAGACGAGAAGAAGAAGAAGAAGAAAAACCGCCTTCAAGGTCGGCTTCCTCGTCGGCATGATGCCTTCTCCTGAGGCGGACTCCCGAATATTCCGATGTCGACTGTTGATAATCCGCCTTTATCAGCTGAGTCGTCGTCCTCTGCTTTCTCCAACCGATATATTGGAGTCAGAAGACGACGAGGAGGCGGGAATGAGACACATATCCATAGAATGAAGAACTTAGAGACGGCATCCAACCAAAGGACAAGATAACTCAGACTACAAGATGTAGCGACCGTTTCCGGTTATGGAGATGATAGTGGAAGTAATAATACAAATATCGTCCCGGGAGGGTTTTAAAACTCGGCTGGAGACGCTTTTAAGGAGAAGAATGCGCTCAGGCTTGACTGCGTTTCCTTTTGTCTGCTCAGTAGTGCCTAGTCCCCGGTTTTAGCTGTTGTAGTAATAGAGTAGCCGTGGATATTCAGCAGCTTTTGCCGGGTCATTAATTAACGATGTTACACACGCAAGCACACAAAGGAGAGTTGGCGGAAGCAGGAGAAAAGGGTAATAATTCCACAATGATAAATTCGTCCATTCGCCTCGTAGTAACAACAGCTGCTTTCTCTGCCCAGACCCACTTTCACTTTCTTTCTCTTACACACACTCACAGTCTTCTATACGCTGAAGGTCGATGTTCAATCTTTTTTAAAGGGAGGAGACTACTCTGAAGAAGGTGGTAAGGAAGAAGACGGAAAGAGGGATCGATGCAAGAAGGGGGCTCAGCAGCTGAGTGAGTGGCTAGATGATGATTACGCCTGCTACAGCTCTTACAACTTCTTCTTCGTCTTCGTCTAAGAAAAGACTCAGCTTCAATTCGGAGTAAATGGATGAGGAAGAAGAAGAAGAAGAAAGAGGGGAAATTGAGCTAGCTTGGTTTTTACAACAACCAAGACGAATCAAGCTATATGCATAGTATAAAACGCACAATCCCCTGGAGATGGAAAAATCGAGCTGCGTGGAATGGAGGATGGCAATACATACAGCAAGGATTGACTTGTAATACCGTAGCCAATGATTTATCATTCTAACCAGATGTGTTGATTGTTCGCTTGTTGCGACTCAGGGCGTATGTGTTAGTTGTATCATACGGCTGCTTCCGAGGCTTTGAGACAGTAGTACAATGGCGTTTCAATGGCACAGCTGTTGCATGCTGCTACACTAGACTCCAGTAGTATTGTGGGCAGTAGAGAATGTTGCTGCTGCTGCTGCTGTGACACAGTGGATTGGAGTTAAGCAGAGGGAATGGAATAGAACTGGTTTCTAGCACTTCTAAAGCAAACGATGTTCACATCATCTGCATTGGTGAATGTTTTCTAATAGCATTTAAAGGCCCGTTTTGGTCCACTGTGGAACGTGTGTGCTTGCCACACATTGTCAAAGGGAAATGCGCGGAAAATGGTAATTACGTCGTCGTTTGCGGAAAGAGGGAACTAAAGGAGGGGATGCACATACTACGGAAAGCCACGCTCGTTCCTTGCTTCTTGCTTGGCGTGAATGGATGGTGCTGGTAATTGCGTCGACTTTTTAAATGCCCGTTCAAGCATGCAAATGGGGCCTCGTTTGTCGATTACAACGAGGAATTTACGCGGAGAATGAGATTTCTCCGAAGGCAATGACAACGACTATCCAAATATGACAATGTTTTTCTTTCTCTTCTTTCAGGATAGAAGAGCTGATTCCTCAAGTACATCGGCGGACTCAAAAGAGATAAAAGTCAAAATACTATAAGTGAGAGAGGAAGAAAGACTTGAGGCTACTTTTCCCCCTGTGCTGCTTCTCCCCCCTGCAGTGTTCTCAACTCAAGAAGAAGTTCTCATCATGTAAATGTGAAGGAGAGAGAAAAAGACGAAGAAGAAGAAAGAAAGAAAGAAAGAACATCAGTGGAAGTGACATTAGGAGAAGGAGAAGCTAATGTTTTGAACGTGTAAAAGACAGCGGCAAAAGCGGATTTCCAGTTGATATGGTGATGATGACAATATATGCATAGCCTGACACTTTTTAAGCCGAGTAATTACATTCATGTGCTCATATCATATGCACACATATTGGTGTTCCACCCCCGCTCATGTTATTTATAATGGAGCGAGCTGAGGTATCTCAAACAGCCCTAAGCAATGTTGCTGCTTTTGACAATTTGCTGCTCATTTAGTAGCATCTCAAGAGCTGCTATGAATAATGGTCTAGTAGGCTAAAGGAAAAGCAAGAGAAAGGAAAAAGATGGACACAGTTAAGAACGAATGCATTTATAAATATATTTATGCAGAAAAAATGTTTCGCAAAATTAGCATCAAAAAATATGTGAACGTTTTTATTTGAGAGAACTTTTAACCCGTAAGCTGACAGTTAAATTGCACTGCACAACACATATACAGTCTAAACGCATTTCAAAACTGCTAAGGGACCTAAATGCAAGGAATTTTCTATATGCACTTTTTATTGCTCTGTGACGTGCTAAACATTTTTCGTCCTTTTCCTTTCATAGCGTTCGTGAACGGAATAAATTACACCATGTTCAAGTAGTCCCAAAACCGGGAAAAATGATGCACTTTTCACGTTTGCAACACTTTTAAGCCCCAATATGTTTTTTCAACAGTGCACACCTACGAGTATTATAATCTCGAGTGTGCGCGTTGATCCTACTTCTCCTCCCCAATGTATTATGTATGGAACTGTCTAGAATATATGGTCGTCGGCTGCTGTGTAAATCCACAAGAGAGAGGGAGGAAAGATTTCTTTCCCTCTTGATGCAGCCACACTACTCCTCCTCGTCGTCTCGAGAGAATACTTTATTATTATTCTACGGCTGACCAATGCATACAATGTGTGGGGAAGAGATAGACTTTATACTGATGGCACTGTTAATAACAATCTGGAACAAGGATATTGGATTTTTGCTTTGATGATCTCTGTAATTTGTAGAATACACCCAAGCAAGCATTTACGCTTTCTCGAAATATGACAACGCAGCCTCGGTATGGATTCCATCACCTCGCTGTCGCGTGTAAGACAAAACTCCGTTCGTAGCGTGTCCCATATCAACTGCAGGAGAGACATTAAAGGTGACAAAGCCAACACAAGACAAGTGAATGAACGCCCGGCGGAGGTTTGAGGGGCATGACAGCTGCTGCGCTCATCGTAAGCTGAGTGGCCGCAGCAACAACGGAGGGCGCAGGGCAGCCGCCCACTCATGGACACGACGTCCTGCGGGCCGAGCGGCAGGAGAAGCCACTCCAGCGCGCACAGCCGGAAGCAACGTGAGCAGAGGGAGCGAGAACGGCAGCGAGATGCGACAGCTGTATCCGCGTCAGCCGCGGTGGCGGCGCGTAGGCGCGGGAGCTTAAGTGGCCGCGTGGTCGAGACACACCAACCGGCGTCCTCAGGCGCGACCGTTCAGTTCGACGCGTCCGTAACAGGCGGTGGTGGAGGCGGTAGTCAGAGTCGCGCTCCCTCCAGTTGCGGTGGTCAGTGTTGGAGTCCCGACGAGGAGATCCCGCCCAGACCCGTCGGCGGCATCGAGAAAGTGCTCGAGTACAGGACGATCCCGAATGGGCGAGGACAGGTTGAGCTGCGGAGAATGGCGCCGCCGTCCGCGGACGGGCCGGTGGAGCACATACAGGTGGTGAACGCGCCGCCGCCGACTGAGCGGAACAAGGCCACTCCTTGGCTCGACTACGAAGGTCACCCCGCCCAGGCAGCTGTGATCTGGGGAAACGGGCTGGCCGGACCGACCATGCACCAGGCGCAGCAGACGACTACAAGGTCGGACAAGATGCAATCCTCCCAGAGCAAGCGGCAGCAAAATGGCCACCACGTCTCATCTTCCAAGCAGAAGCAGCAACAAGCTCAACAACCAGCTCCGGTCGCCCACTCCTACCCTACAAAGTACCGTAAACTCCATATGAACGGCTCCCAGCCGTGTCTCATGACTCTGGAACGAGCTGAACAGCAGCAGCAACAACAGCAACAACACCATGTCCAGATGCAGCAGCCAACCCAGCACAAGACGAGCAGCATGAAGAAGAGCACCTCGAAGCTGAACAAGCAGCATATGATGCAACAGCCGGCTCAGCAGCAGCAGAGTCAGGGGCACCACCAGATCATCAACCCCAACTACCTTCTCAGTGGGGAGTCCTATGCGGTGGGCGCACTTCAGTTTGGTCAACCTTTAATGCAGCAGCAGCCCCCGGTGCCTGTGCACAGACACCCTGGTATGGTCGGGGCACCGCTCTCGAGGCGGGCTAGTGGATCGCAGCCGTGTCTGGCAATGCGACCGCAAGCAGCGAGTAAGTAGACATCTAAAACATGCTCATGACATTCAATTTACTTAATACTGTTGTCTTTCTTCCAGTGGCTTCCTCCATTCCATACCCTCTTCCTCCCATGCACACTCCTCTTCAATACCAGTATCAGCCTCAGCACCACCACACGTTACCACACGGCATCCCACCTCCGCCAGAGAACTTTGAAGACTTCTTCACCGCTCCTTCAGACTTCACCTCAGAGGTGGAGACGCAGAAAAGGTCGCAAAAGTCAAAGTTCAGAAGGTCAGAGAGCTTCACACATCATGGTAGAGGTGGGGGCAGTGGAAGTAGGGCGGGCAGTGCTTCTATGGAGCAGCAGCAACAGCAACAAGGAAGGGTGTCCAGTGGAGGGCGGTCTAGACAGACTAGTGGCGGTGGAAGTGGGAGTGGCAAGCAGCAGCAGCAGCCCTCAAGTCGCTCCCAGTCTCCACTGTCGGTCGTCAGGGCTAAGAGAGCCAGTCAGGCGCAGTGGGAGAAGCAGCAGAAGCTGAAGAACCAGCAACAACAACAAAGCTTGCAGAAGGGGGAGAGTACAGACTTGGAAATGGGAGAAACAAAAGGTAATACTCCATCACACTGCTACATTTTTAATAACTCCTACTACTTCCATTCATTGCTTTTCAGGCTTATCCTTTGCCACTCCGCCTCCTCCTGTTCCCTCTCACAGCCACACCCATATGAACGGCCACGCCCACCATACACATAAACACTCCCACGGCGCTCCCTCAGGGGGCGTGGCAGATTTTGAGCACCTGGGCATCCCACCTCCACCTTCCCCTCCCTGCACCTGTGGCAAGAACTTGGAACTCCCCCCGTCTCCTCCTCTTGGGGGCGTGCCACCTTTAGGAGGCGTGGCAACCCCGTTTACCGACGCAGCTGCAGCCCCATCTTTTTCCAGCAGAAGAACAGGTAGGCGACCCACCGGAAATAACAGCAACTTTACACTTTTTAAAACACTTTTTAAATGTGCTTTGAGATCTTTATCCGTCATCTAGCTGAGCTGAGGCCAGGCTGAGTGTATGTAGTCTGGGGGCTTTAGGCACGACCAAGGTATATAGAGTTCTTTATACGCCTTGGGCACGACAGTGTTTTTTCGCCTCCTCTATCTTCGTCTGACATCTTAACATGGAAATAAATTTTGTACGCTGCTCTGGCTTAAAAAGAGAGAGAGAAAGAAAAGGGAAAATTAAATGAACACACTTGCTGCTCTGACGAGAAATCCCCTTTTTCGTTCTCTGCAATTTTGCAAACATGAAGCATAAAAGTATAATATCCGGCGAGGGAGGAAAAGAGCTTTTAAAACTTTAATATCATCTGTGATGAGCATTCCAAGTGCAGCAAGTTTTTTTGCTCTCTGTGCTCAGCGTATTTGAGTCTTAAATATATATTGTAAGTGTGTTTCTTCCTCCCAAGGGCGCTGTGAATATATTTAAGTTCTTGGCAAGAGTGAGGCTCTTATTTCCTGTGTGCGCCCTTCTTCTTCCATTGTTGGCAAGGATTTCGTTTCGTTGCTTTTCTTATTTCTGCTTGTGCATGTGTACTCTCAAAGAGCAGCTGGTGCAGCAGCAAAGAATGAACTCTTGAACAATCGACTGTGGAATAATTGACGCGTTTGTACAAAAAGAAAGAAAAGCTCTTAGGGTTGCCGTTTTGTGTGTATTGTCCACAGGAATATGCTAAAAAAACGCGCGTCCAGAAAACGCGCATTCCAATTTTAGGACGTTCAAAAAATGCTCTTCCAAAAACGCACACTTTCCAAAAAATGCCCAGTCCAAAATGCGCGCATTCCAAAAAACGCACTGTAGCAATATGTACATTATGTTACATTATCTGTGCAAATAAGAGTCTCCAAAAAAAGTGCCACATTATCAGTGTACGCAGGTGCCTCTACTGAAGTGTCACTAGAGCACACATGAATTCCATTGAACTACCACAAAAACAGTGCAAACAGGTGCCCTTACTGAATTGTCACATTAACAGAGCACATGTGCACACAGGAATTTCCATTGAACTGTCACATTGACAGTGCACACAGGTGCCTCTACTGAAGTGTCACATTATCAGTGCACACAGTAGTTTCCACTGAAGTGTCACATTAACAGTGCACACAGGTGTCTCCACTGAATTGTCACATTATCAGAGCTAGAGCACACAGGAATTCCATTGAACTACAAAAAAGTGCAAACAGGTGCCCCTACTGAATTGTCACATTAACAGAGCACATGGGCACACACAGAGCACATGTGCACACAGGAATTTCCATTTAACTGTCACATTGACAGTGCACACAGGTGCCTCTACTGAAGTGTCACATTATCAGGGCACACAGTAGTTTCCACTGAAGTGTCACATTAACAGTGCATACAGGTGTCTCCACTGAATTGTCACATTATCAGAGCTAGAGCACACAGGAATTCCATTGAACTACCACAAAATCAGTGCAAACAGGTGCCTCTACTGAATTGTCACATTAACAGAGCACATGTGCACACACAGAGCACATGTGCACACAGGAATTTCCATTGAACTGTCACATTAACAGTGCACACAGGTGTATCCACTGAAGTGGTCATGGAAGTTAAGTATAGGGGCGTTTTTTGGAACTTTATGTACTAAAATAATTTTTGGAATGGGCGCATTTTGGACGAGCCTTTTCTGGAAAATATTTTTTGCACATCCTATAATTGGAAGTGCGTTTTTGAACGTCCTAAAATTGGAATGCGCGTTTTTTGGACGCGCATTTTTTTTATCCACACCCTCCACAGTAGTAAAAGTGTCAAAGTTGATCCATTGCGTGAGGCCGTCTCTAAAAGTCCCACTTTTTCACTTTTCGGACTTTTCTGTCAGCCAGAGTAAAAGTAGCCAACAGCCAATATTACCAGGAACAAACGAGTTAGACATCCAAGGCCAAACATTTCTTTACCTTTTTAAGGGAGTTTAAAAGTACTTTTTCTCACAATTTCCCCTACTTATATTACTTACACTGAGCAACAGCCTTTAGTAAAAGTTTCTCAATTGCCTTACTTTTCTCACTGCTTTCACTTCACAAAGAGTCTTCTTGAGGACGGGTACTAAATCATGCAGTTTCAAGTTTTAAACTATAATGAAAAACGTATCTTAAGGGTCCCTTGATCCTACTTGAGACAACAAACGGGATCCTTTTATCCTGCTTTCCACTACTCCAATTGAGCAGACTTTGACCTTGTGTAAGAAGAACTCAGCTCGTTTCTGTCACAAAAGTGGACTTTATGCCCTCAAAAGATTTCTTCCTCGTCACATCCCTCCTGGGAGTTGCAAAGAAAGAGAGAATAAAGAACAGAGAGTCAAAGAATCAAAGAGCGACAGCTGGCAGCAGCTGCTGAGTGAGCGGCAAATATGTGTGCCAAGGAATTGGGCAGTAGACGTCGTCGTCTCAAACGGGCGAAAGGAACTCGCTTGACCTAATGAGGTGAAGCATGTCATGACTTTGCGAGAAAAATGGGCTGTCAGAGGAGGAAGGGTTGACAGAAAATGGAGTTATACACTGTAAAGTGAAATTATATCAAAGCAACGCTTCACTTTAACTCGGCAGCCCTGTCTTTTGGTCCTTTGGTCCGTTTGGCACTTTGAAAGCTGCCACCGAAGGAAGAAAATTGAAGCAGCAGCTTTTATACTAAGACGATTTTTTTTTCTGCTGCAGGAAAGGAAGTAACTGCAATAAGACCGCATGGTTAGCAACAGGGATGCCACTTACTTTAGGAAGGTATAGACATAATATTTTTGCAACCCTGGAAACCGCTCTTGCCAGTGTTGTGCTTTTGTTTGCCCCGTTAGTCTTTTTTGCAAAGAGGAAAAATAGAACTTTTAAGACCCAGTAAAACCCACATGAAAATAGTTCTTTTTGCGATGCCTTTAAAAAAGATGAGTAAAATATTATACGACGGAAAAACAAGCCTGGTTTTATATGGGTCGAACGGAAGAAGAAGAAGGAGCCGGAGATGCAAGCTTGGGGATATATCTAAATATGAAAGCTACGTTCATACTTTAGACGAGGCTTTTTAAATGGTTATAATTCAATAACGAAGATGTATAGGAGCGTCTTTTTGCGGATCTCCTCTCCGTCTCTTACCACAAATTACCAAGAAGAAGTTGGCATAAATTTAAGAACTTTTCTTCATATAATCCCAAGAGAGGAGTCCTGAATTTTGCGTCTTATACAAAATCTCGCATCTCTCACTTAGGGATGACATTTTAACTAAGACATAGTACCTTAAAGTATCACTTTAAGCATCTCTTAACCACTAGTATCAAACAATATAACGTCATCCCTGCCCTTAAGTCGCATTAGACTTGCCTTAACCGTGTCTCAGCATTTTTATTCCGACATCTCTCTTTTTACTGCTTCCTCGTTCGTTGTTGTCGTTGCAATGTAACACCCTTTCAAGCCCGCTATGATGTCGTCCTAGTACGAATGTATGCCGCAAAATGTCGTAATTTATGTCTTCGCATGAATGTGTGTACACACGACGACAATAATAATCTGTAGCAAACAAGGAGAATGGAGTAGAAATGGAATTTGCGACGCATTACATCCGTATTTGCACCTCTTATGTATTACGTAACGTAACCAGTATGCATTCATATTAGAGACCCTGCTACAATGTCAGAAACCATTTCCGCAGCCCTGTTCAAAGCAAACTTTTGTACGCGTGAATGGAGAAGAGGGGAAAAAACAGCGAGAACTTTTGCTTCTGATCGTCGTTCCAGTTTTACTCAAGGACGTTCACTCAAAATACAATCATAGGTGTTCACAATGGAGTCCGTTAGAACTGATTTTGGCTCCATTTATGCCACTCTTTTGTGCTACAATCCATTCCTCAGCGGAGTAGACCTTCTGTTCAAGCTGACGAGAGCCAAAAAGAAAAAAGTCTCGCTTTGCAAACGAAAATGATTTTTCGTACTCTGGCACTGGGTGCAAACCATATGAGTGTGACAACCCGGCATACTTTCATAAAATGCTGTTTCATCAAACAACAAACAGCGAAAGTAAAATCATTTCCCATTTTCGTCTCCCATGGAATCAAGTTACAAAAGCCCCAACCAGTTAAATCAACCTTTTTCCATCAGGGGAGAAAAATAATCCGAATTGATGATGCTCAGCAAAATGCGAGAGGCCACTTGAGACCTAATAACCAATTGTTATTAGTGACACTTTAGTGAGAATTACCAAAGAAGTCGCCAAATCCATTTACTGTTAAGCACTTTAAATGGTAGAGTGAAAGTCAATATTATCATTCCCATCATCTGTAGACAGCATCTCAGCCTGCAAACCCAATTCTACATTCTACAACAGCCACAAGTCCTCGATACTTTTTCAAAGAAGAAAAATCTCTAGTGGCTGAGTCAAGAGTGAAAGTTTTCCCTTTGTTTCCTAACCCATTTTCCCAGTTGGTCTGTATTTTCCCGAACACACACATATATAGGTAAAAATCTGATCCTCATCTGCTAGCAGTTACAATACTATCATTGGTTCTCTCTTTTTCAAGGCTACAACTCCCCCCAAAAGTTTTGAGCCCTTCTGGCCATTGATCTTGTTCCATTCCATTTTTTTTACTTTCCCTTGTTCTATTTTTGCCGCAAATTGAAAACGAGAGGAAGACAATTTTACATCTGCTGCTAGATGTCATTTTGATGCATGAATGTGGCAAGATAAAGCACATTTGCTTGACTATTTATAGCTCAAAAAGCGTACTTACTTACATTGTATCTTTTTGTCCACTTGATGCCCTAGATTCCTTTCTCATCAAAATCTTATAATAGCACAGAGACTCGGTTAAAAGTAGAAAAGTAGGATCCTACTGCAGAACGCTTCGTCCCACTTTCTTTCCCTCATAAGGGACATTCTTCCTCCTCCTCCTCCGTCGAGATTATTATTATTACTCTCCCTCAGTCTCATTTCAAACACGAGAAAGGAATCCTCCGTTAACAATAATGTCAGAGAGTTCCTTTCTTTCTTCGTTCCATCTTGGGACTTTTTTATTCTTTCCGTTCCCAAGATGAAATGAAAACAGAAAAAGCACAAATTTCTCTCACTCGGGAATTATATTCCGACTTGAAAGTGGGAGAAGTGACTTCTTTGTAATGTCTTATTGTGCGGATTTAAATGTGAGTTTTAACGGTTCCTAAAACTTTTTAGGCAACCGGGCCCCTATTTGAAGTAGCTATGAATAGATTTGAATCTGTTTAAGCAACCGTGCCGCTTTTGTCAATGTTTGTTGTTTCCATTCTGACTGATTCTTCTTCAATGGATTCTCAGTGTTTGCGAAAAATATTCGGGAGCAACTATTTCGAGGTCACGAATTCGGGTGCTCGCTTCTCATATTTTCAAGGGGAAAGAAAGAGAATGGAAATGGAGTTTGCTCAGTGATAAGTGGACAAAGGTTCCTATATTTGATAGTATTATTGTAGGAATTTTTGTGAAGGTACTTCTTATATTTTAAGAGCCTTTATTCTTTCTACATGTATCTTATTTTTATTTAGTTCCTTGCTCAGTTATGACTTTGCTAGTACACACAAGATTGAGCGCCACAAAGGAAAAGAAGAAGAAAAGAGAACGAATCCTTTTGAAGAAGTAAAAGAGTCAACAAAAATCAAGATAAGACTGGAAAAATATGACAAGAACTGACAGTTTCAGCTTCAACGTTCAAGATTTTATCTTGTACTTAATCCTCAAATATGTGTAACCCCGGCAATTCTTTCGCACACATGTCAGAGCTTGTTTAATACGCGCCACTTTCTTCACGGTTTTCAAACCGATGGAGACAAAAATTGATTAAAAGTCTCTTTTGAATGAATCTGAAACAAGAGACTTTAGATGTATGGTTATATCGAAAATCTCTTTCTGAAACCGCAAACTTGTGTTTGAGGTTTGCTTTCATCTCTGCAAAATAAAATAATAAATGATATGAGAAGACTTTTCTCTCTTCCAACCACTCAAGCAAGGTTGATTAAATCTTCAAATAGATCTCGTGAAAAATGAAGGAACATTGGCGTACAATCTTAAAACTGATTTAGTGCCTTTCAGAGAAGGGTTGCCAAACTTTTAAGTCAACAATAGGTTTTCTTCAAGATTGCATTCAAAGTTTCCGTGCTAAACCAGCTAGTTTTCTATTCAGTTCTGCTGCATCTCCTGCTTCCACTTTGTAAACGAACTCAAAAACTAACTTGTGGCGGCCAGGAGAAGAATAAATAAGGATGCAAATTCCAAAGTCTGCAACTTGAACAGTGGGAGGTGTGCGCATATAAATATGGAAACTAATGCATAGTAAAACTGTGCTGTAAAACTTTTCTGCAAATAGCGTCACTATATTTTGCTTCATTAATATATTCCAATTTGATACCACAGTAGTTAACCCTCTTTCAGTTATATTTACGATGCGGTTTTAAAGTCTCCTTCTCCAGCCAGCCTACGTATTAAAGTTTGGCCTACAAAGTGGACTCCTTTTGCGAACGCTTTTGTGTATATAATATGCCGTCTAGCCGCCTTTTCCTTCTCTCCATTTCAAACCGTCTAGTTTTTATACGTTTTAAATTGCTATTACTGCAGCAAGAGTAGGAGATCTTTTTGTAACGCTCCCGAGAGATTTTTCGGAATAGATTTTTATTGTCTTTATGTGGAGTGCAATTTTCCGCTGCTGAGATGACAAATTTAATCTAAAAATCCCTAGGGAAGAGAAGGGGATCATTTAGGTGAGGTTTTCGCAGAGATTATATTTTACTGGGAACCTCAAATATTCCCAGGGTCATTTGTTCAAGCACTAAATATATTTTTTTGAAAACTCGGCTTATTGCAAATTACAAGCCAAAACTTGTTCCCATCCTTAGCAGCCTTTTTTCCCAGTGACGAAGAATCCTCTTGCACACGGCAGCTAACCATTAAGGGGCTTTTTGAGCATGTCTTTGTTATTTTTTTTTCGTTCCTTCCCCCTTTGGTTTTCCCTCCATTTTTTGCCTTAATGGCAAGAGGTCACGAGTAGAGAATAAGAACTTGACTTCGAAACGAGTCAAAGTTGTTTTGGACTATGCTGTTATATTTAGCGTTCTTCATTGTCAATGAAGAATTGAAGCTGACATCCAATGTAGACGTGCAACAGATGTTTCACACACATAATCTCCAGGAAAAGAGTAATGATGATGAAAAATGTTCCCAGTTTCCTTCCCTTTGCAGCTGATGCTCTCTCTCTCTCTCTCTCCTTGTAGTACCCTACTACAGATCTTCAATCTTGTAGCAAGCAGCTGAGAGGCTTCTTTCTTTCTTTCTCCTCGTCGTTAGCTGTTATTTTACCGTAGAAACATCGTAATTGGGATCCCGAGATCCAATTGCAGCCGTCATAAATTGGAATATGCTTGTTAACTGGGCTTTTTGCTGTTTGTGTACGTGTTTAGAACTGCTTCCAATGCCACTTCTGCCCGCTTTTTAACCTCATTCTCGTCATTCCATCTTTTGCAAGTAGGCAATTATTGGCTTTTTCCCAACTTACACAAACTGTGTATACACACAAGTAGTGGGAGAGAGGGAGAGAAAAGTAAGAGGCATTTTGCCTCTCCACCGACAGTAGTTTTAAGGCTCTTAAATGGGATGTTGCTGCTACCGGTGTTTGCTTCCCACTGGAAAGGAGCTGCTGGAGAAAATATATAATTGTAGGTTCTTTTTAATGGAAAAGTGAAGGAGGGATCCATGTACAATTCACTGTTTATCAGCATCCAATAGTTGCAATGTAATATCACTTTCGAAAATGGCCTTTGAATTTAAAGCCATTTTCAAATTCACTAGTTGCCTAAAAATATTAACCGCACTTCCATTCTTCTAAAATAATCGATAAGTAAACATTCCATTTGATCATCATCAACAATTCCCCTATTACGAATATTGTCCTAAAGTGGTTGCTCAAGTCCATGGAAATTTCATCTCTCCATCCCCCATGCATCAAAGGGGGCTTGACACAAATTGCTGGATCTGTCTCGTTATATATATCGAGCTGGGAGAAGTGCATCCCCGCTGCTTAGGAAGAAGGCCCACTTTGCCCAACAACTCTTGGAAGAATGCCATTTTCCCGTTCTGTCGTCTTCAATTTTGAGAGAAAAATCCCCTTTTCAGCCTTCAGGGCATGAGATGATGAAACTACAAACATGGAAGATGCATCAGGGAGAGTTAAAGAAGCAGTACAAACATTGATAATGGAATTAGTTTTGCTACTTTTTTGTACTCTGTCCAGATTTGATTTCTCTTCCTCAGCAGTCAACTCTCCATGACTGACAGATAGGCAAACAGAATTTAATTTGCAAAATTCCCATGAAGACCAATAAAACTTTTTCCAGGGAAAGTGAAAGGAGAAAGTTACAACATGACGCTTCACAGGAAAAAAACAGAGAGCATACATTATTGCAAATTCTGACGAGAATACCGAGAAAACTTTTTTCAACTTGTTTAACATATGCCTCTGTCTATGTTTTATTTTGTTCTCCCTCACTGTGTGTGTGTTCCAAGAAATATTGGGCCAAGAATATGCTTGTGCAGAAAATGAAGAAAGGAGAACCAATCTCTCTCCAGGCCCTGAAAAACGCAGTCTAGTTTCTGCAGAGAGAGGAATGAAGACCAGAAATGAATGGAAAACTTGGCCTTGCTTCTTCTTCTTCTTCTGTTCTTTCTTTCTTTCCGAAAAGATAGGGAGAAAGAGACGAGGAAAGTATTGGCCTCTGGGGGCAGCAGCAGAGAGAGAAGAAAGAAAGAAAAGCAGAACTGGGTCTGAACCACTGTTGCCTCTAAAGGAACATCTCTCCTACTTTTTGTCCTGCGGTTTCCACTAAAATTTCTCCACATGAGGCTTTTCATTGGAAAGAAGTTTTGTTCTGTGTACCCAGAAAACAGTTTCACCTGTTGTCTAGTAGCAGTTCTAGTTACATGCTCCCAATATGCTTCGGCAATAACAATATGACCTTGCGTGTAAGAAGAACACTTGTAAGTACACTATGTAACCTGGCAAGGAGAGAGATAATACTACTACAAGACACATAAGGATCACAAAGACATCTTTTCCTGGAATAAGAGCTAGAGATCCTTTGATGAAGAAGGAGATAGAGGAGTCTGAGAATGGAATAAGGAAGGGGAAAAGGAGACCTTAACTTTTCCTTCATTCTTGAGCCAATAACTAGAATGGCAAAAGTAGCGTTAGCGACGGCGTTAATGCCAAATCCCGACAAGATGCTAGACGACGTTGATTCACTCTGACAAGGCCGTGCTACGTCCAACCGGGCGAGAGGCGGCAAAATAAAGAATGGGGGCTAACCTTCAATAGTGGGGAAGAGGGGCCTTTATTCATCAGGGATGACAGTTTGTGCAGTTTCAGACACTTCAAGTTCATCTTAAATTAGATACCCGGTTTAATACTTGTAGTAAATGGCATCCCTGAATGGTGCTACAGCTTGTTGCCTTTGCCAAGAGAAGAGAGGTAAACAAGATGCGGCGTGAATGTTAAAATGAGCTGAGGAGATGAAAGAGAAGGAAAAGGCCGTTTTCTTCAGTAGCAGGAAGTAAAGTTCTTCTTCTACTCAAGCTCACTGCATGGCAAAATATCTCCTTTTTTCACGATAAGAGGCTGCTTGGCTCTTAAGAGGAAGGAAAAGTCCTTTTATCTCAGGGCACGATTGGGGTCATCTGTGCAGAAAAAAGAAGAAGAAGATAAAAAAGTATATCAAGGAAGTTCATCTTGAGTGTCGTACTCACTTTTATGACTCAATTTCGATTCTCCTATTGTTTCTCAGGTGTACTCTCTATTGGGTCATTTCACTTTTTTCTAGATACACTATTTGCTATACTTTAAAAAGTCGAAAAAGGTTGACAGTTGAGAAATAATGCTATTTTCTCACACCGACTGTTTCATTTGCCGGATAAAGGAGGCTGAGCTCAGGTCAGGCTGTGCGTTCCAAGGTCGATTTTTCCCAAGACATACTGTTTTCAAATGTATTTTGTTTCCCACAGAATCGTATTAAATATTCCTTTCCTCCGATATATCTGCCGTGCATCATGATATCCCATATTCCAAAGGCCTTAAATCACGAATATAGGCTCTTCTTTTTACGACCTTCACGCTGTCAAGGCCGGAATATGTATAAAAAAGGTTCCTAGACATCGTCTACAAACCGACGACTCCCATCATGAATATTGATTCATAAAATGTGTGTGAGCGCAAATAACGCTGCTGCATAAAATATCTTGGGGGAACAGATTGAAAGAATTCCTCGGTGAAGTTCGCTTGCGTCGGGAATATTGAGTAGTCTGTTCAATTAAAGAGACTCTTCTTTCAGTTCTTATATTCAAATGGTCATAACTTTTATCCCGGCTTTATGGGGTCAATTCTCATTTGAGAGAGAGCAAGAAGACGGGGTCTGCGGTTTACGGGCTGCATTTTATGAGAGGGAAAAGAAAGATGGTCTTTACTTACGGTAGTAGGGATGATAGCTGCTTTGCAAACGAACATTAATGCTCTATACTCTCATCCTTTGACCACGGCAATAGAGTGGCATCCCTGATCATATGATATATGTTCAGCACGACTACACTTGAATGTCAGTTATTATTGTTATATGAAACGAAGACAATTTTACATCATCATCATGAATTGTTATCGGTCCATCTCTCTCGTTTTATTCTCCTCCGGTATTAGATCGTCATCAGGGAGGAAAATGTGAAGACTCAGCACAAATTCGGGGG